>CAJHQQ010001135.1:0-113732 GCA_905132885.1 Moricandia moricandioides
AAACAGATGTGTGACGAAAAATGTAAGTGCACTTTGGTGACATATGTAGCCAAATCAATTCTCTTAAGCATTTCCATATACCACAACTCGGGATGTTACACTTTAATTCTCCGGTAGACATATTCATTGTAAGGAGAGTTTCGTTTCGATGTTGTTTCCGGAAGGTAAGTATTGATCGACTCTTCCAAATTTCATTTCATGTTAATTTCGTGACCATCAATCAAAACCCTTAATTAGTTGTTATATTTGTTCATTGTAGAGGAGTTGTGTTTCCTAATCGAGTCTAGTGATTTGATTAAGAACACTATGAAGATGAACATACTATGGAATCTAGTATCAAAAAGCTACAATACAAAAAGAGCTATGATCAATTTAGAAGATAACGATGTGGATAACTTTAATTTCAATTTTGTTGAAAAATAAAATTATGTTAATATTCTAGATTTTATTATTTGTATAGTAATATTTTAATATAAAACATAAAATTAATTTAGTTAAACATAGAATTAAGTTAAAAAACTTTTGATTTTCTTAAACTATATAAGAAAAAATGAATATATATATATATATATATATATATATATAAAATTGATAGAATTTTTATAATTATTAAAAATAGAACTAAAAAGAAATTTTTAATTTTTTAGATATTAAAATGAAAAAATGATGTTACGGTTAAAACTTTATAATTTTTTGAAAAATGTACGAAATTTTGATTTAATATTAAAATTTGTATGATTATAAAAATAGACTTAAATAATATTTAAAATTTTGCAAAAATATTATATTTCTATTATTATATTATTTAATTTCAATTTAAATAGATTTATTTTAATGATGTTGTATTAGTGATTTTTATATTCTAATTTTTTTATCATAATGTAAATTTAAATTAAATATAATTATCATGTCCTATTTATCCATAAGCATGTCATTAATTATAGCATGTCATGTCATATATTTTAGTGAAAGTGATTGTAGATATGACATGGGTCAAATCATTTCTCAAATAATATTTAGTGGATATTCATTGTAATGCTATATATGAATAATATATATCGATTTCATATTATTGTTGGATTGATGATTATAACATTTCGAAAAGCCTAATTTCCTTTTTTATTAGCACAAAGTCGAATCGAAACAAAACAAAACAAAAAGAGAAATTGCAAAGAATAATATAAGTTAAGTATATTTTTTTCAAAAATACCTTTAATAAAAAAAATATTTATATTTGGGTTTACACTTTGATGATTATTGTTTAGAATTTAGTGTTAAATAGGTTGATTTGAGTTTCTAATTTTTTTATAAATATTTAGAAAAATTAATTAACTCTATTTTCATCATAAATTTAAGGTATTTTTGAAAATAGTCATTCATTAAAAGTAAATTTTAAAAGTGGTATTAAACTTATGGTAGAATAGAAAATTCTCCAAAGAAAGAAAAAAAAAGAAAAGATATGTAATCCCCTTAACAATAAACAGTAACAGCTAAACCAAATGATGTTGATTTTATTTATTTTTTAGGTAAGATTGATAATAACAATAGGATACATATCATATACATTATTATTCTTAAACTCTTATTAGAATATATTGGAAGTTTAAGAAAATTTAATTTCCACATCAACTTAGTATATAAATATCTATTTTTTTCAAATAAAATGTAAGTTCAAAATTAAATGTATGTGTATCTTAACAAATACTTGATCTATTTTTGAAAGAAGAAATTTCTAGATTTATGTTTTGTCCATAAAATAGTCTAAAATATAAAGTACTTTTAGTAATTAATATGTATACGTTGAATACTTAAAAAAATTAATTGAAAATATTATTGGTTGCCATTTGAAAATGTGTGGTAAAAGCAAATAATAAAATTTTGACCTAAATTTATTTAATTGCATGAATAGTATAAAGCATTCTTCTTATCTAACTGCATTTAAATTCAAAATTTTATGAAGATTTAAATATTCAAAAAAACATTCATAGATGTATTAATCCGTATAAAATATAATTAATCAAGTTTTCAATTGTAGAATTTATTTGAAGTTAAATAAGATATAATATATTAAAAATAGGTATGCTGAAAAGCATAAATCAAACAAAAATAATAATTTCTTAATAATTGGTGAATCAAAAATTTAAATATTAACAAAAAAAATATTTATGAGCGAACCCATCTAGTTATACTATAGTTAGGCAGTTGAAATTAATCAAATGCTAATTAAGAACAGTGACTTAGAAAATATAAATTCCTTTTCCTCTCCTCCTCGACTTCCCTAAATTTTCTCAGGTCGGAAAGTTCCAACAGAACTCTCAGGCCAGACCACCGTCGTTATTTCTTACAGATCCGACCTGTCAACTTCCGACCGATTGTTGTCGAATTCCGATTGGATCTTTCTTCTACCCTAGCGAAACCCTAAGTACACCCTTCTTCGACTTGACATTGTTTTTTTTTTATCTGCTTCACTATCAATGGGTCGCTCTCGTGGGAACTTCCACAATTTCGAAGATCCTACCCAGAGGTATGCTTCCTATTTTAACAACTTGGTTTTTCCCGACATGGGTTCTGTCTGATTCCTCCAAATTTCCAAAATTGATTCAGTTGCAAGCTTCTATGAATCTGGGCAGTTCAATAATCATTGATTTTCAGTTTGGATAATGAGCATATGCTTCAAACTTTGAGTCTTTTTAGAAAACTTTTCAGTATCTATAGTCTTTCCTTATCTTCATCATATATCTATGATTGTTTCTCTCTCACTGGGTGGTTGCAGAACGAGGAAGAAGAAAAATGCGGCTAATGTGGAGAACTTTGAGTCTTCCTCTATGGGTAAAGATAGCTCCTTTTTGTTGTCTCCTGTAAAGATTGTTCTTTTAAACTCGAAAAGATTTGTTCTTGTGGAGAGACAGTAACAGGAACCGAAGGAGGAGGGAAGTACAACTGCGATTATTGCCAGAAAGATATTACTGGCAAAATCAGGATCAAATGTGCTGTCTGTCCTGATTTTGATCTCTGTGTTGAATGTATGTCTGTTAGAGCTGAGATCACTCCTCACAAATGTGATCACGCCTACCGAGTTATGGTTAGTCTTTTATTAGTGTGTCAAGAGAATGATCAACCAAGGAAGAGTCGAGCTTTCTCTAACCAAATCTACTTGGTTTGCTTTGTCAGGGAAATCTAACTTTCCCGCTTATTTGTCCGGACTGGAGTGCGGATGATGAAATGCTTCTCCTGGAGGTACTACTCCCTTCTTTTAAGATCCTCTTACTGATATGTGGCCTTTAGTTTTGTTTTCTTTCAAAAAAAGTCTTAACATTTTTGTATTTGTTTCTATAATTCAGGGACTTGAAATTTATGGAATGGGAAACTGGGCAGAGGTCGCAGAGCATGTGGGAACAAAGAGTAAAGAACAGTGTCTCGAGCACTACAGAAACATTTATTTGAACTCTCCGTTTTTCCCACTTCCAGTATGCTATATCCATCTGATTACATTTATCTTCCACAGTAGTGTACTAGCCTTTTGAAATATAGTTAATCTAGGGGCAACTTCTTATTTCCCAGGATATGTCACATGTAGCAGGGAAGAACAAGAAAGAACTTCAAGCCATGGCGAAAGGACGCGTGGAAGAGAAGAAAGGTCTGCACTACTTTGCTTTAATGTTTGTGTGATTTTTTGTTGTAATTGTTGCTATCCTAATTCTGAAATTGATGTGGCTTCTTCTTTGGCAGCAGAGCAGAACATGAAAGAAGAGTACCCATTTTCTCCTCCTAAAGTCAAGTATGTCTCTTGTTCTTCACAGATACTTTACAGTGATACCCTACACTTTTTTTTTCTCATTTCCTATCCAATTTTCTTGCAGAGTTGAAGACACACAAAAAGGTGACTTCTTTGCTTTGTCTGTTATACATGCTTCTTGTTGTGTTGTTTACTTTCTCTAGCTTACAACAATACTTGTCATTGTGTTTATACTGGTAGATATTTGCTCCATTTTTCTATGTTTTTGATGTGTTTTGTTGTCAGAGACTCATACAGACAGGAGTTTTGGAGGAAAGAAACCTGTTACCGCGGGAAACAACTCTTTGGTTGAATTGAGTAACTACAACCACAAAAGAGAAGAGTTCGATCCTGAATATGACAATGATGCTGAGCAGCTCTTGGCTGAGATGGAGTTCAAAGACAACGATACTCCTGAAGAAAAAGACCTGAAGCTGCGTGTCTTGCGTATTTATTCGAAAAGGTATATAGCATTTAAGATCACAAGGAGAAAAACTCTCTTCCTTTTGCCGCCCATGCTGATGCAGGTGAGTTGTGATCTTTGCAGGCTTGATGAGAGGAAACGTAGAAAGGAATTCATACTAGAAAGAAACCTGTTGTACCCAAATCCCTTTGAGAAGGACCTGTCTCAGGAGGAGAAAGTGCAGTGTCGGCGTTTAGACGTGCTCATGCGTCTTCACTCAAAAGAGGAGCATGAGGAGCTACTTCGCAGTGTTGTGAGCAAGTACCGCATGGTGAAACGGCTCAAAGATCTCAAGGTAAAGGACATTGCTACTCTTAACTGTGGGTTTTTGGTTGTTTGGATGCAGCTCACTGTGTTGGATTGTGCGGAGCAGGAAGCTCAAATGGCAGGGTGTCGCTCCTCGGCTGAAGCAGAGAGGTATCTGGGGAGGAAGAGGAAGCGAGAGAACGAAGAAGGAATGAACAGAGGGAAAGAGAGCGGTCAATTTGGTCAACTTGCGGGGGAAATGGGAACTAGACCACCTGTGCAAGCATCTTCAAGCTATGTGAATGATCTTGACCTGATTGGGTTCACGGAGTCGCAACTGCTGTCTGAATCCGTAAGTGTCAGATATACTAAACACGTGGAAGAAGCTTTTGAGATGAGTTTTTGTTTTATCTAAAAGAAAGAGTGGTTTGTTTTTGCAGGAGAAGCGTCTCTGCAGCGAAACCAAGTTGGTTCCACCAGTTTATCTACATATGCAACAAGTGATGTCACAGGAGATATTCAAAGGGAATGTTACGAAGAAGTCGGATGCATATAGCCTGTTCAAGATTGATCCGACGAAAGTGGACAGAGTTTACGATATGCTTGTGAAGAAAGGTATTGCTCAGCTATAAGACTTGTGGTGTATCATTGTATCTATCTATGTGTGAGCTCTATTGAGTTATATGTTACCCTGTCACAATTGTAGTTTATATACTCTGTGCTACATGTCATTAGTCATCAATGTTCTGCTTATGCAAATAGTCTTTTTTATCAACTTGATATTGTTACACGATCAATCAACTTGGTAGGGACATTTTATTTGACAAAAAGGCACCAAATCATGTACATCTGTAAAACTATAAAAAGCTGGAGACTTTTGGGTACGAATCTTTCAATAGTACTTGTGAGAATCTTCAGGCCGTCCGGCAACGTATTCCATGATTCCCTCGCCGGTAGCTTCTTCTGAAAGCTCTTGAAAGCCACCGAAGGTGATTGCCACGGCCAAGAAGGCGGCTGTTGATGCAAACAGAGGCCAGAAATAAGCTAACATGTCAAGAAATCTTGGTGCTGCGTACACGAGGGAGAACACAATGAAGCTTACGATGATTGCAACCATGAAATGGAGTTTGTATTCCTTTAGTCTGGCTTGAATCTCCATTTTCCTTTTTCTCTAGAGAGAGAGAGAGAGAGAGAGAGAGAGAGATGTTGAAGCTAAAACCTCTGAAGAATGCAACTTATGAGAAAGGAGATTGAGATGGTTTTAATGTCAAAGTAAGTATGTACCTGTTGGCTTTGTTGATCAACGGAAGTTCTCAAGTCCTTTTCTTTAGTGACGCTGCTTTGGTGAAGATTCCCTTGGTTACCATTAATCTAATCAACTACTCATGATTACTCTCTCGAGAATGACATGAATACCCCCACAATTTGGAGAATGAGAGGGACATAATCGTCATTTTAGGATTGATGGATGAGGCATTAGAAATGCCTTTTGTCTCTTTTCTTAATTTTGATTACCAAACAGTCTTTGTTTTCAACTTTGCAAACTTTCTTCCTTTTGATAATATCCAGTAGAAAGGCATCAACTTTATATTCTTTGTTTACATTATAATTCCACTTTGTTATTACCACACAAGTGTTTGATTTACCATTGCAGAATTTAGATTAAAAAACTTTTAACCATCCCATAAGTGTTAGATTTCCCTTTATAGGTTCCTAAAAATAAACCTATTAAAGGAGCTGTAAGTTGAAAATTTTACAGATTACATGACATTTCTTCTGAACACAAGATTCACTAAAGAGAATGCAAAATTATTAGACTGAGTTGTTATCAAAATTATCTCCCGTCTGCTAATCAGCTTCAATCCACAGTAAGATTCAAAATTATACAGCAGAATGACACTATCAAACCACATCATAAGGTATCCACCTCTACTATTGTCTTCAAAGATGGCTTCCATCTCCGCTTTATGCTCTCACAAGTCTTTGGGAGCTTAAAGGTAACGCCCTCTGCATTTTTCAGCACCAGCTCAAGTTGCTTCTTTGTCAGAGTGATCTTTATGCACTGCCTTACCCTAGTTTTCTTCTCAGATGTCACTCGAGGTGAATCCTTGGTCTTCTCTGTTGCTGTCTCATCCAACCAGAGATATCTAACTTTGTTTCTATGCTTGCAGCGCAATGTAGGGATGCAGTTTCTCATATTGCACAGTGTTATGAGTTCTTATGATGGCCTTGACTCTTAAGAGTTTTATAATCAGCTCTTGGACCAACATGCAAACCACCATATGACCACTAATTTTTTTCTTTATTATGGTCAACTCATATATCAGCATTTGAAAAATATATCTTGATTCACGTGTAGCAGGCTTTCCACCCATCATCATTAAAGTCAATACGAAGATAATGAAAAAAAAAAGACAATGGACTAAAGAGAAGGAGAATTAATCAGCTCTCTAAATAGTTTTCAAATGTGTACAACACTAAGTTTGCTAGCATTACAATTTTTTTTCCTACTCCAGAAACTTCCCGGATGAAGAAAGCTAAATAGTGAATAACACTCATAGCCACATTAACATATCAAAGGTACATACCAAAGACGAGGAGAACTATGCAGAAACTTCTCCTGATGAACGTCTACACTCTAACCATGCCTTTGCCGCAACACTTGTAGTCAAGAACAAGCCAACCTTATCTGGAGCTTCATGGAAGGGAGCATTAAGCTTCTTTAAGTGAGACTCAAGAACAACTGTTAAACCTTTGTCTGAATATTTGGTGTTTCCCATGTCCAGTGTTGATTCCAAGCAATAGAGGGAACTCTTCTCCAGATGTAAGAGTTGTCTATGTTAAGTCGTTCATCCCAACATGAAGAGCGGTTAAGGCTGCCCCGAGAGAGAGACTTTTCAGATGTAAAGACCATTGAGTAACAGATTTAACTGGAAACCTGAATAAATGTTACACTCCAGCCCCATTTGTAGAATCTCACAAGCTTTTTTCCACTTATTGAGATTGACATAGAGACTAATCAAGCAATTCAAATATGCTTTCTTCACATCAAAGCCAGTGGAATCAATCAACTCAGATGTTTCCTTCTTCAACACCCCTTCCTCGCAAGTTTCATCTTGGACCAACATCTTTACTACTTGACCAAGCTTTGGCTTAGCCTTCTCCACACATTCAACGATTTTACCAATTTCCTCCCTCGGTTTCAGGGTCATTACATTCAGAAGGCATCCACAAAATCTCTCGTCCAGAGTTATGCCCAGTTCCAACACTTGATCGAATGTCCTCACAACATCATCAATTGGCTTGGCTTTCCCATAACACTGAATAACTGATGTAAGAACAAAAAGAGTTGGCTCAAATCCAGCTTCTCTCATTTCAGGCAGAGCCGCCTCAGCCTCTGAAACCCTCCCATAGCAAAAGTACACAGTGATCATCGAAGAGAAAGTCCAGCTATCATGATCACATGGATCATCGAAGAGAAAGTACTCTTCATATCTTGAAAAATCTCAAAAGCTTCATCCACATATCCAATATCAGCACACATGGACAAGAGAGTATTGTAAAGAATCACAGTTAACTCCAATCCTTTTTCCTTCATCTCTCAGTAGATAACAAGTGCATCATCCCCATAACGAGCAATACCATACTCTCTAATAAGAGCATCATAAGTACTTCAATTAGGTTCAAAACTATTGCTAATAAGATCCTTGCGGATTATCTTTGCCTGTCAAGGTCTCTTTGCTTTACCCATAGAATCCAACAATCTGTTGTAAATAACCAGATTTGGCTTCACACCAAGAGACTTCATCTCTTCATAGATATTAAGACACCCATCATAGTTTCTAGAATAACCATATATCCTAATCAAAGTCGAAAAAGTAACAACGTCAATACGCCAGTTCTCAGTCTTTGCACGGTCATACAAGTTTAAAGTCATCTCAATGTTACCAGCACGCCCATAAGTATCAATCATAGCATCCATAGTGACGCTATCAGGCTCACACCCAAAGGAAGGCATTTTCTCAAACCACTCAACAACTCTCGTAGGTAAACCACATTGTCTAGCACAGCTGATTAAAGTAGTGAACATTGCATTGTCCGGTTTAACCCCTCTCTGGAGCATATCCTCGAACAGCTTCTCCGACTTCTCGAGATCCTTAGACTTCCTCAACACCTTCATCGTGAAATTGTAAAGTATCACTTCCCTGCTGGGTTTTTTCATCGTCTCAATGAGATTGTTCAACACAAGAGGCGCAGTTTCAGGGTTGGTTATGTTATTGAGAGTAACAACAACATCTTTCTCAAAGAGGTTACTACCAAACCCAGTTATTACATCACAAACGTCAGCCTCGTTTGGGGCACACGCGTCTAGAGACTGAGCTAGTTTAACAAGAGAAGAGTACCTTGAGCCGTACGACTTTCACGGAGCAAAGAAGCTCTAGGGCTCTTGGGGTTCATCCATGCGTATCTTTTGGATTCAGCTTCTGGTGGGTTCGCGTCAAGTTTGAGTTTTTTGATCTAGGTTTCATGCGGAATCGCTTCTTGTACTGACATGCGGCTTTGTTACGATTTCAGCCTTGTATGATTCTCAACCTAAGCGATTAACTTGTTACTTGGACGTATAGCTAATGAACACAAGTAACTTTAACGAGTTCCAGGCCTCTAACCGGTACATGTCGTGGGAGAAATCTTGCTCCCAAACTCCACTATATCAATAAAGAGCAACAGAAACCAATCATTTATAGAACTGTGATGGTTGAGAAACACCAAGAAGATACAATTAGTCTCAAGGTTTTTAAGCTAGAAAAATATAAGCTCAACTATGTTCTCTATGCTTAAACTAATGTCTCCGTCTTTCTTGTGTAGTTTGTCTCTTTTTGAATCTTGATCTCTGGTGGCTGAAGAAGAAGAATCGTGTTTCTTACTTGTCCTAACATACATAATAAGTTAGCCTTTAACCTAATGGGCTTCGTCGACTAAGCCCATAGATTGTCTGCACGTCACTTTTGCAAAACCGGCCCAACACTGAACGGAATCGATGGGTTTTGACCAAACCTCACAAAAACCCACCTGTTTGGTTTAAGCCCATAACCTTTGCTTATGGGCCGACACTTCTTGTTCTCTGCCTCTTCTCACTTGTGACGAACAAGAGAAAGTCACTACCTTCTCTCTTCATCTTCCTTTCCTCATCTCTGATGAGTCACAGCTTTGACTCTGGTGGATGTTTCCGTCGAACACCATCTTTGTTCACTATTTTGAACCTCAGGTAACTCTGACCTTCTTCCTTAACTTCTTTCTCTTGAAATCGCTTTGGTTCTATAGAGGTAACTGATCAATTTGCCCACTGATCTTGATGCATGTTCCTTCCGACGAGTTCAATGATGGATCTAGAACTCCACCTCAACCAATGATGGTTGATGTTGCTAAAGCTTCGGTCTTTCAGTTCTATACTTGAGGTGACCTTGTCCACCCAAGTTGACTCGGACCTTTACCTTGACGACGGTGGTCATGAGACCACAACCGGCGTCCCTTACTTCTTCTGAGCCTGTTCAACTGAAACCTCTGGGCATGTTCAAAACCTCTGACTCAGACACTTCATGACGATTCTTTTAAGGTATAACTCACACATGCTTCTACTAGTTATGGTAGCGACTTTATGCTTCGTGACCAAGTGTTAATGACTGTTGTCTCATACCCTTTAACCTCAGGATTACAATCAGTCGTAAGAAATTTTTCAACCAGATTCTGCCTGCGCATTTGACTAAAATTTTCAAGTTAAGTCTAACCTTGAATCGCCTTTTCCTTTTGATTAAGCCTTCTTAACAGTGACTAACTTGTCTCTCTTTTTGCTTCTCAGGTGCAAGATGCTCCACCTTGAACACTTGAGTGTTACCACGACACATGTTAAACTTTTTTTCTGTGACGGGTCTTCTGAGGTATTCTTGTCTACTATGGAGTTACACGGCGTTGCTGTTCCTGTCTCAGTGAAGATTCACAAGCACGCAGCATAGCTGGAACTTCTGACCAGGTACGGTCTTAGTGAGAAAATCTGCGGGATTAACTGTAGTGTGGATCTTGTTTAGGATTGCTTCTCCATCTGATACTAGGTCCCTGATGTAATGGACTTTAGTATCAATGTGTTTGGTTATTTCGTGATGAACTGGATTCTTTGCTAGGGTTATAGCACTCTGCGAATCATAATGCAGTTGAACATTTTCCTGCTTGAAACCTAACTCTGCACATAATCCTTTTAACCACACACCTTCCTTTGTTGCCTCGTTTAGAGCCATGTACTCTGCTTCTGTAATAGAAAGAGCAACCACAGATTGCAGACACGATTTCCATGAAACCGTGTTCCCTCCAACCTTGAAAACATAACCTGTAACTGACATCTGCCTATCCAAGTCTGTTGCATAGTCTGAATCTGCATAGCCTTCAATCATGAACTTTGTATGCTTCTTGAATGTTAGGTTGATCTTAAATGATCCTTTTAGATACTTTAACACCCATTTAACTGCCTCCCAGTGTTCTCTGTTGGGTTTACTCATGAACCTACTTATAAAACCCTTTGCGAAACCAAGGTCTGGTCTTGAACCAACCATAACATACATTAAGCTCCCCACAGCATTCGCGTATGGAATGTTCTCCATGTGTGGTGCTTCCAGCTCCCATTCTTTCTCAGTCAAACTTCTCAAGTTAAAGTGTACAACTATTGGCGTGATCAGTGAACGTGCATCCAACATCCCAAACGTTTTCAATACCTTCTCAATGTAGGTATCATGTGACAATATCAGTGTGCCTTTCTCTATATCCCTTCGAATATCCATTCCTAGGATTCTCGAAGCCTGCCCCATATCCTTCATTTCGAATTCCCCATTAAGCCTTTCTTTGAGTTCCTTAATCACCTTCTTATTTCCTGATGCAATGAGCATATCATCAACATAAAAAAATAAGTAGATACCTCGATCAGTTTGTGCATCCTTGAGGTACACAGATGGATCCTTGGTGCTTCTGCCAAACAACTGATCTTTCATGAAGCTATCAAACCGTTGACTTCACTTTCTTGGAGATTCCTTTAGTCCATAAAGTGACTTTCTCAATAGACAAACCTTGTTTTCATCTCCTGGTTGTACGAACCCCTCTGGTTGAGTCATTAAGATCCTTTCTTCTAAACTTCCATGTAGAAAAGCAGTCTTAACGTCCATCTGTTCCAATTCGAAATCCAGATTGACAACAACTGATAGCATGAATCTGATGGAGACATGTTTCACCAATGGAGAGACGATCTCATTGTATTCAATTCCCTCAGTTTGTGAATACCTTTTGCTACCAGTCTTCCCTTTTACCTCTCATCCTCAATCCCTGGTATACATGGTTTGATCTTAAAAATCCACTTGCACCCAACCAGCTTCTGCTTGTCTGGTTTGTCGATCAAATCCCAAGTCCTATTTTTCTTATGAGAATCCATCTCTTCATGTGCAGCATGTTTCCACAACTTTCTGTTTCTGCTCCTCATTTTCTCAGCATATGATCTTGGTTCATCAACTTCCAAGTCTCCAACAGTAGTTAAAGCGTAGGCCACAAAATTTCCATCCTCATATCTTGATGGAGGTCTCACATTCTTCCTCCTTTCTCTGTCTCGAGCAAGAACATAATCATCCAATGATTGAGGGGTGTCGTCGTCTACCTGTTCATCAGCTTTCTCGGTTGAAAATGTTTCACTTTTCGAACTTTCTGATGAAGACTCTTCCACATCATTTTCCTGATCTGACATGTCATTCCTTTCTACCCCAGTAAAAGTAATAGTAGGACCCTGAATCAGATCTTCACTAAATGACACTCTTTTCTTGGGCTTCTTCTTTTTTTTGTGAACTTCATCTTGTGCAACTGATTCAACATGTTCAACTCCTTTGTTCAACGTGTCTTTGTAGGTTTCACTTTCATTGAGCACCACATCCCTGCTTGTTCTACACCTTCCTTCCTCAAGTATCCAGACCATGTATCCCTTTTTACCAAATGGGTACCCCATGAATACACCCTTTATAGCTTTGGGTTTGGTCTTTCCCTCAGTGACATGAACAAACGCTGAACATCCAAACCTCCTTAGATGCTTCATATCCGGTTTTGAACCTGACAAAACTTGTTCAGGTAAATTGAAGTTAAGTGTTGAATTCAGAGACCTATTGATCAAGTAAACAGCCATTGATGCAACTTCAGTCCAAAATCTTTGATCCAACCGTGTCTCAGTAAGCATACACATGACCTTGTCCATTATAGTTCGATTCATCCTCTCTGACACTCCATTTTGTTGTGGAGTGTAATTACATGTTCTGTGTCGCTTGATGCATGCATCCTTACAATAACCATCGAACTCCATGTTACAAAATTCCAGACCATTGTTTGTCCTCAAACACTTGATCTCCCTCTCTGTTTGAGTCTCAACAGCAACCTTCCATTCCTTGAATGTAGCAAATGCATCACTCTTATTCTTTAGAAAATATAGCCATACTTTCTTGGAGTAATCATCAATGAAGGTGATGAAGTACTTGCAGCCTCCCAAGTTGTCTAGCGTTGATGGTGAACCCCATGTCTTAATGTACATAGTCTAAGATTCCTTTTGTAACGTGTTTTGCGACTGGGAATCTTTGTTTATGAGACTTCCCCAGCACACAGTTTTCACAAAACTTCAACTCATCAACCTCTTTCTCAGGCATGTATCCCTCCTTGACTAAAACTTTCATACTCTTCAGATTCATGTGTCCAAGTCTTGAGTGCCACATACTTGTCCGATCACATTTTTTGTTGGAAAAGTTTGCCTCGCCCTTCAATACTGATCCTTGTTGATAATACAAGCCTTGATGAAATTTTCCAGAGATTACCGTTTTTATCATCCTTGTAGAAGTGAACCATTAAATCTTTCCCTTCATACCTGCAACCTGAAGTCTCCAGCATTCCATATGAGGTTAGGTTTTGGCTCATTCATGGCATGTACCTTACACTCGTGAGGACTACAACTGAGACATCTAGATTAATTATCCTTATATTCCCAATTCCTTCGATGTTGTTGTGAGTATTGTTAGCCATCAGCACCTTGTCTCCTTTAAACTTTTTCAGATCGAACAGAAACTCTTTGTCTCGAGTTATGTGAAAAGAAGAACCAGATTCCATGACCCACTCTTCATGTGTGTCCTCAGTGCTCACGGTTAACACCAGAGGTTGTTTCGGTTCCTCTGCAATGTTTTCTGAGTTCTCTGATTTGTTGTACTTCCGATCAGGACACTCCCTTTTCTAGTGCCCCTCCTTCCCACATATAAAGCAGCTCTTGTTACCCTTAGGTCGAGACTTTGACATACCAAATTTGTTCTTCGATCTCCCCTTTCCATTTCTTCAATTGCCACGGTTTAACCTGTTATCTCATATGCCTCTATTAACATATAATCCTTCCCCTGCGGATCTCAAACCCCTTCCTCTTTCAATAAGCTTGTTCCTTTGACCTTGCAGCTCCAGTAACCTCACTGAGACTCAGAGTATCACTACCATATTTTAGAGTCTCTTTCAACTGATCATATCGGTTCGATAGTGAGCTCAATAGCAAGATGACTTGTACCTCCTCAAACACTTCTACTTGTAGGTTGTTAAGGTCTGCCACCAATTTCAGAAAATCATCAACATTCTCGTCGATGCTCTTGGAATCAGACATCTTGAATATATAGAACCTTAGCGGAAGGTAGATTTTATTCGGAAAATATGTTTCCATGTACAACTTGTTCAACGTTGACCACATTGATGTTGTTGTTCCGCAATGTGTGATCTTACGTAGGACTTTATTACCCACGTTCAACATTATCAAGTCCTTTGCCTTCTCAAATTTCTCAAACTTGACTGGATTTATACTCGTAATTGTCTCTACAATTCCTGCTAGTCCCTTATGTGGATCTTGCATAGCTGCCTCAAGCTCTTCCTTTGCAGTAGGTGGATCCTTTAACAGATTCTCATCATCCAATACTCTTCAAACCCAGTACCCCGAAGTGTGCCAACATCCTGAACTTCCACAGTGAAAACTCCCCAGTTCCATCAAACCTGTCCACTTCAATCCGTGAGTTGGACATGTTGACCTTCCTCTTAGCTTAGATTAATCACACGCCTTAAACCTGAGAGCTCTGGTACCACTTTTTTATGATTTCAGTCTCGTATGATTCTCAACCTTAGCGATTAACTTGTTACTTGAACGTGTAGCTAATGAACAAAAGCAACTTTAACGAGTTCCAGGCCTCTAACCGGTACGTCTCGTGGGAGAACTCTTGCTCCCAAAATCCACTAGATCAATAAAGAGTTACATGAACCAATCACTTATAGAACTGTGATGGTTGAGAAACATCAAGAAGACACAATTAGTCTCAAGGTCTTTAAGCTAGAACAATATGAGCTCAACTATGTTCTCTATGCTTAAACTAATGTCTCTGTCTCTCTTGTGTAGCTTGTCTCTTTATGAAACTTGATCTCTGGTGGCTGAAGAAGAAGAACCATGTTTCTTACTTGAATGCATGCTGTTTGTTTAGTTTTCGTAAATGTAAATGCATGTTGTTTGTTTGGGTGAAACCCACCGCGTAGTGCGACTAACTTTCCAATAAACGACGACGCATTGGGGTTTGAAGTATCTTATAGGCCCAGTTGCAATTAAAAGCCCATTTATCTCAAATGAGATGGGAAATTCAACATGTCCATTTACTTAATAACGATGCAAATTTTTCATATATAGATGTAGTGTACTTAGAGCATTAGCATCGGTAGTATGTAATTGAGTTTCTAAATAAGGTATTTCCTTAGTTTGAAAACTCTCTAGGTGTAACGCGTGCGGTTAGATAGAGCCTAGCGCCAAATCACATATCAGAGATAAAAATGAGATTAATTGGCAATTTTTTTATTATCTATAATATTCATAGTGGATGTTTTTTCAGTTTTTATACTTTTCTTTAATAAAGAGCATAACTGCTATATACCATCTTCCTCTTTGGTGTTTCTGAATTTCTATAATTGCAGACGTGACATATTTGCATTTTTACGTTTTAGAAACAATTTTTTAAGTGCTCTTCTCGTTTTTGCTAAACTTCATTGATTTTAGAGAGCTTATTCACTTTCTAGATTGTAATGAGCAAAACCTCAATTTTTTTACGAGTGCTTTACATTATAAGACATTTTTTTATTTTATTTTATTGCACTCAGAGACACTTTCTGTTTAAAGAGCAGAATCACAGTTTTCAAGATATTTTTTGTATGGAATCGAGATTTCGTAGACTCAAAAGCCCATGAGTAAACTGAATAGAAAGTGACTAGTATTTAGAATCTAAATGAGAGAAGTTAGAAAGTAAACACTAGTTTACTTTTATGTTGGGCATTTAAATGATGGTAAGAAGAATTATGTTTATTGTTTTGTTGGCTTTATGATCCATCATTAGATTTGTTGGCTTTATAGTCCATCATTAGATTTGTTGAAGAGAATATAGTTTATTATATATTTTTTTCTCCAGTATTTTGTTAGCTAAATTTAGAACTAAACATATATAAAAACATTTATCTGATTGTATAATGAATCATAATTTATTTTTTTCTTATTTTGATATCCATTTTCATATTCTAAAAATATGAATTAATAATGTAAAAAACTTAAAATACGATGGACAATATTAGATAAGGTGTGGATAACAAAATATGTTCATATCAAATGTGGACGAAACTTCGATATATGAATTATGGATGAAGGACTTGTGGACATATAAATTTTGAACGAATGAGTTATTTACATTAAATTGAGGATAATAGATGTTATGAATGTTGTGGATAGAAGAGAATGAGCTAATATTAAGAGAACATGAATTATGAACACCATAA
The DNA here is from genome assembly GCA_905132885.1 of Moricandia moricandioides. Classification (NCBI taxonomy): domain Eukaryota; kingdom Viridiplantae; phylum Streptophyta; class Magnoliopsida; order Brassicales; family Brassicaceae; genus Moricandia; species Moricandia moricandioides. The sequence goes on from CAJHQQ010001135.1 coordinate 16,374, forward strand.
TAAAGTTTGTGTGGACGAGGTTATGAATGAAATAGTTGTGGACACTTGATTTGTGGATATGCGAGTTGTGGATGTCGAATTGTAAATTTTAGTTGTGGTTGAAGATTGGTGTACATACGAAAATATGTATGGACATACAAAGATTTTGGCAAATAAGTTGCCGTGGACAAAATATAGTAAACAACCATAAATAAAAAAAATTGGACATCATTTCGTGGACGCTATTTTGTGGATATACATATTTTTGTAGAGCATTTTGTCGAACACCTAGAAGGCATTCATGTGTTTTCCGTTTTTATAAAAATAATTGTTTGTGATTTGTGCATACATAAAAGATAACAAAAGAAAGATATGAAATTAGATTACTAGATTGGAAGACATGAATTTACATTTTCCATGTGAAAATTAAAATTGGAATTATAAGGTTGTTCTGAAAAGTGAAAATCAAACTTTTTATATTGAGTGTTTTTGTTAACTAAAAATCTTTGTTGAAATCTGAGATACTTTGTTTCTTATAGCGAAAAAAAAATTATGATTCCAAACTCAACAGAAAAATGAGACAAATGATAGAAGAGAAATATCAAGTAGTGTTCTACACCGGATAAGATATTAACGGTTAGGAAGTGAGCATAAGATATATTATTTACTGAGAAACAAAGGGATAGAAGAGAGAGATGAAAAATGGTTATGATTTTTTTTTGTCACGTTTAGATTTAGTCATTAGATAATCTTCATTTAGTTAAAGGGTAGATTAGGCAAACCACTCTAAAAATATGTCTCCAAAGTAGAATGTGTCTTATTTTGTAACTGAAAATATAAATTGTGCCTCTCTATGTAAAATTTTCTTTTTTTACAAATCCGATTTTTGACCGCATAAATTTAATCCACCACATTTGGTCACTATTAAAGTTTACTCAGCCGTTGAATCGCTAGACGACCGACCTTTAGAACATAATTTTTTTCCATTAACTTAAAAAAAATAAGAAAAAGTAAAAGAAAAATAAGATGAATCTCTTGTTTCATAGACTCTATAAAATATAAGAGACTCTAAAACATGTGTCAAGTTGTGTATAGTTCAATTTTCTTTGTTTTAAAAATTTAATTCCTAACTCAGTTTTATTAATATTTAATATAGTGGAGATGCTCATACAAGATACACAACCAAAGTTGATGTTTTTAATCAAACATATTTTAAATTTGTTTATATACACTAAATAATTTTATAAGAACAATATGAAAGCTAAATTTATATAATTCAGTCAGTGTACATGAACCCCTCCAATGAATTATAATATAATAAAATATCCTTAATGAAATCTTATGCTTGTTTTACTCGGCCGTTGAATCGCTAGACGACCGACCTTTAGAACATAATTTTTTTCCATTAACTTAAAAAAAAATAAGAAAAAGTAAAAGAAAAAATAAGATGAATCTCTTGTTTCATAGACTCTATAAAATATAAGAGACTCTAAAACATGTGTCAAGTTGTGTATAGTTCAATTTTCTTTGTTTTAAAAATTTAATTCCTAACTCAGTTTTATTAATATTTAATATAGTGGAGAGGCTCATACAAGATACACAACCAAAGTTGATGTTTTTAATCAAACATATTTTAAAAAATTTTATATACACTAAATAATTTTATAAGAAAAATATGAAAGCTAAATTTATATAATTCAGTCTGTACATGAACCCCTCCAATGAATTATAATATAATAAAATATCCTTAATGAAATCTTATGCTTGTTTTAAAATTTTAGTACCATTTTTTGTAATGAAAAAATAATTTTTATATAAGAATTTTGTTTTAATAGAATAGATACATGAGATAAATGATTGGTTGTTCAAGTAAAAAGAAGCCTCGACATCCACAATTTTGGAAGATAGTGATCATGCCAGGAGAAGCAACAACATGAATAATAGAAACATCATATATATAAATATAGGTAATAAAATAATTCCTCATAGAAAATATAATATAACTCAAAAGTTGTGTTCAGTTTAGTATTTGTGAGATTTTTAATAATTTAATATGTTATTTTTTATATGATTTTTGATGAACTAAAATTGTTATGGTTTTATTGAAATAATTTTTGTTTTTAGAATTGAGAAATTGCTAAGAATATCATAAATTAAATATCATTTTGCAAAAATATATTAACATTTGGGTTTACACTTTAGTAATTGTTGTTTAGGATTTAGTGTTAAAGTTGTGAGGTTGAATTTCTAATTTTTTTATAAATATTTAGAAAAATATTTAAGTTTATTTTTATCAAAAAATTAATGTATTTTTGAAAATAGTCATTCATTAAAGGTAAATTTGAAAAGTGGTATTAAACTGTAGAAATGAAATTTCCCCTTTAGAATTTTATATCATAAATAAAAAATTCACTAATTTTTTTTTAAATCACAAAAAAAAATTCTATAATTTACTGTTTAAAATATTTTCAGTTAAATTTTTAGTATATTTTAAAATCATAAACTTAATAATACATTTTTTTAAAAAAGTTGTAGAATATTCATGTTTAAATAACAAAAGATTTGTCATTTAATACACATCACTCCAGATCGTAGATCAAATGTATTTTATTTTTTGGATGAATCCTTTTGGTTTATGATCAATTTTTGGTCTAAATGTTAAATTTAAACCCAAACTTCTGACCATACTTCAGTTTTGAATGTCAGTGAATTGGACACACGGCTCTTGAAGATTCGCCTCTGGTACACAACCTAGGAGGAGGAATCCTTTATGAAACTTCCCTAAAACATTAATAATTCATGTGAAGACTGTTATCATTCCAAGGGAGAGGACATTAATATCTTGATGAAGCATTACGCACTTGGTTTGGGCCGAGGCCACAAGACACCTCTTCAACTTGAAGCTCATGCTGGAATTTTTCATTGTTTATTAAGTTCAATTCTTTGATGAAGCAATAACAGATGCACTAGATATACCATAAGTTTTGATTGAATAGATGTAATTCATGTGTAAAAGGTAGCGCTTCCTATAAAGTACGCATCACAAACTTACAACATCCCAATAGTCCACCCACACTTTTTGGGGGGAAATGTGTTAAAACACAGGACAATACTATTATTGGTTTTTATATAAGCAAATGGAACAATTTTCTGTAATGTTTACAGTTACAGCTTCAAAATGGACAACCAAATGTAAGTGGCTACCATTTACAAAGTACAAAGATCCTTCCTTCCTTATTCCTTTTACTATCGCAGCATTATACATAAACAGCTCTATATATATATATATATATATTTCTTTCATTATTTGTATAAGAAAAAAAAGAAAGATTTGAAGAAAAGTATGGATTTAATGAGAGTGAAAATGTGATGAGTCATATCACATGATGGAGCAGCTTTGTGGGTTCTCTTCGCTGAAGTAATCGCATCTGGTGAGGTAGCATTGTCGGTAACGAGGTGGTTGTCCTCCTCCCCAGCTATCGTAGACTGGTCGGCCGTAGCACTCGTACGGTTGAGGCGGCGGCATCCCATATCCATTGAACGTTGGCCCACATCCGTAACCACCATAGTAGGGCCCACAACACATGGATGCTGGCTGCCCCTGCGGCACCATCTGTGGTGGTGGTCCTGCAGGTGTGTGCGCTGGTTCTGGTGCGGGTGCAGCAGGTTTTTCGGGTTCTTTAGGCTTCTCGGGTTGCTTAGGCTTTTCAGGTTCTTTAGGCTTTTCAGGTTGCTTAGGCTTCTCTGGCTCTTTAGGCTTTTCAGGTTCTTTAGGCTTCTCGGGTTGCTTAGGTTTCTCGGGCTCTTTAGGTTTCTCAGGCTCTTTAGGCTTCTCGGGAGCTTTGGGTTTTGGAGGAGGAGGTTGGGGTTGTGGCTGAGGCGGCTTTGGTGGTTCGATGATCTCGATGGTCTTGATAGAGCCGCCACCTTTAGAACAGAGTTTGTCCATGATCCGCTCAGGGCTGCAGCAAACCACCTTGATGATGACTATGTTGGACTTTTCATCAAATATTTGATCTCTGATTTCTCTTGTTCCCAATCACACAAATAATTATCCACTCAGTCCATTTTCCTCACCAGTGGAATCATATGAAACAAATAATAGTTCACCAGAATCTTTATAATAAAAAAAAAAAAGAGAGAGAGATGGAAGGAACTCACGAGGGAATTTGCAAAGAACCTTCTTGACCTTCTTGTAACACTTGGCGCAATCAAGATCCACCTTCAACTTCATCATAGTTACCTGTTTTTTGGATATAGACATCACTTATATCCTTAGGTTCTGTCTGATTAGTTAATCATGGTAAACTAGGATCACCATAATTTGGAACTGATTCTATATCTGACACACAAAAAAAGTAAGAAAGAGAGAAAGATTCTCCTAATAGCTTCCACAAAGTCTACCTTTTTATTCGATCGTGTTCTTGTTTTTTTAAATCCATACAAAACAAAACACATCCCACATATATGAAAACCTCCACAAGATAATATTAATAATAAAAAAAACAAGAAATGAACAGAAAAAGAAGAGTATCAAAAGCTCCACAAGATGTAAATTCTAAAGACCCACAAAACTTTCTCTGTCTACTGAAAAACAAACACAAAAAGAAGAGAAGACAAACCTTTTCCTTGCCCTTCTCGGCCATGGCTTGGACTAGAGAGCTGAGATCTGAGATCTGACGATGGCTTTGAGTCTACTTCAAGAGAGAAAGGCATGGGTGGTGGTGAGAAGTGTAGCTTTTTTATAACACTGACTCAAACCTTACGTAACCAATGTCATGACGACACGCGTACACAGTTAGTATCCTTTCTTGATTTAATCAAAACTTTTTCATATCTTTTTGCTCTTATATATTTGTGTATTATTTCTGATTTATTTTTCTTGAACGAATTTTAATGATGAGGGTACAACAATAATGAATCATTGAAAAACCTTTTCACATATCTAACTTTCATAGTTGCATTTAACTGCCCTGACCAACCTTTCTTTGTTATTTTCTATGCTCAAATGATATTTACTGCTCATCTAATGTTACTTTTTAGTTTTATTAAATTAACTAAAATGAAAAGTAAGAGTAAATATGTAAGGCATGAGTTCGGTGGCTATTTTTTCAATCATTCTTCCTTCAACGCAACTCTTTGTCTACTCTTTTGTTTTGTAGAGATTTGTTTATTTTAAAAAAATGGTAGAGAATCTCTGTATTTGTTTCTCCAGCTCTATTAATCTAACAACTCCCACTTTCACATTACCACATCACATCCTTTATATTCATCTAATATTAATAGAAGAGTGACATAATTTTGTATATGTCTAACTTATAGTATATCACTAACAAACAAATAGAGCAATCATCATCATGAATTCTTTATACGTAAAAAGATAACAACAAAAAGAGTGGGAAGATTCGTCACATGGGCCTTTTGTTTATTAAAGCTCAACTGAAAAAGACACTGAGAATTAAGATAACTATATTAAATAGATATAGGAACCAATGGCAATATTTTAAAAAAAAATTACTGGACTCTCAGTACATCATCTTATCGCAAAGTCCAATGGGCCGTTTCACATTCTTTTGCAGACATAGTTTATCTAAGAAGTGAACTCATCTTATTTTCAGTTTGTTTCAACTATGAATCCGAATTATCTATCAGGAGCAACATCATGGGAATTGTCGTTAGTCGATATAATTTCATGAAAAAGACTACACTTTCTAACAATTTTTTTCTTCATTTGTAAATCCGTAATTGCATTCACACGCCACTTGATTGCTTTTTATGTTACAACTTACAATCATGTCAAATCAATGGTTATGAGTTTTCATGTTCATTTAATTTATATCGTTGTAGAAATTTTTTCTTCATTCACTCATCTCAAAAAGAGTCCAACTTCAAGATTGGCAACACATCCAACTCGCATCAATATGTGATTTGATAGTATATGTAAGAAAAACTGGTGATAAGGTTCACTGCTCGCAGTTCACACCATAAACTAGCTCTATCCAATATCTCTTATATATTATTTGAATAACTTTACAATATTTGAGTTATAATGCATGTCATTACTAAAACGATTTTTAGAATTCTTAGAAAATAAGTCGGTTCATCTAAACATCTAATATATTTTTAAAAGCTAATTAGATAATTAGTTATTAATATACATAAAATATTATTTCTTCTTTCCTTAAACAAAAAATACAAAATTAACTAATGTGATTAAGTGCGGTGTTAGTGAAATACGAATTTGTAATGATTGTTAAAATTCTCAAATTCTATGTTATTGGTTAGTAGATTTTAACATCCTTACCAAAATCTAGTATTATTGGTTTGATAATTGTTTATTGACTTGCAAAATCTATTGTTATTCAGAAATTTTTTTTTAATAATTCTAAGTTCCATCAAATCTAATGTTATTGAGAATTGAATTCTTGACGAATTACTCATAAACAAAACTTAAAAAACTTTCCTATTTCCTCTAGAATCTTAAAATCACTATAATAGAATATTTTCATAAGTTTTTTTGAATATGAAGAAAATCTTAATAAGTAATTAAACAATTCTCTTTAAATTTTAGAATCAACCAACTCTACATAAATTCTACTCCCGCTACCCTCCCTAAAAGATACTCTCTCTGTTCCATTAATATAGACGTTTTAGAAAAAAATATTTCATAAAAATAGACTTTTGTATTTTTTATAAGAATATTGTAACGTACAAAAACATTACTTGATTTTATTGAGTTAATATTGGTTAAAATTTATTGAAAATTGAAAACTACAGAAAAAGATATATTTATTATAATGATTTAATGTGTTTTCTTAATATAGGTGAAAAAACTAAAATCAAACTTTATCAAACACAGAGGGTATATAAAAATTAATTCTTTTAAATAATAAAGATTTGATAACAATTTTTGTAGCATTTATAATTTTTGTTTAATTTATAATATTAAACTAAATTCAACAATCACATTCACCATAAAATGAAAAATTAATACTTTCGAATATGTTACACTTTGAATTTTCAAAACGATTATAAATTATTTAGTATAATAATATATCTTTGATGAAATCATATGCTTGTTTTAAAGTTTTAGTAACATTTCTGTAATATGTCACATAAATGCAAGATTAATTTTAATAATAATTTAGTATAAATAGAATATATACATGAGATAAATAATTGGTTGTTCACATAAAAAAAGTATTTACATCCAAAATTTTGGAAGATAGTGATCATAACCAGGAGAAGAAATAACATGACTAATAGAAAAATCATATATAATACATAGGCAATAAATTTATTCCTCATACAAAAATAATATTAATCAAAATTTCTATTTAATTCGATATTTAATAGATTTATAATGATTTAATATATTATTATTTTATATGATTTTTGATGAACTAAATATCGTTATGATTTTATTGAAATAATTGATGTTTTAGAATTTTATACCTTCAATAAAAAAATTGTTATCAATGGTGTCTATAAATAAATTTGTTTTTATTTTTAAAAATGATTATAAATTACTAAAAATATTAAAATTTTCATTTTAAAGTTTCTGTTATTAATGGTTTAAAATTCTGATTACAAAAAAATAGAAATGATAATAAAACCATATTAGAAATTTCATTTAACATTAAACCTTATTAAAATATACTACTATATTGACATCCTTTAAATTTAGTTATATCTTATAAATAGATTAAAATGAGTGCTTGGATGTATTTACCATACAATGATTTCAAATAAAAAGAGTGATTATTGTGATTTATATGCTCACACCAATTTAAATAGATACCTAATTGTTATTGGCTTCTCAATGATTCATTAAATATTTATTATTTTATAATATATAAAACACAAAAAAATAAATAATAATAATACACAAAATAAATTTTTACATATAATTCTAATTCTGCGGAAGACTTGAAGCTTAACCTAAAGTAAATATATTATAAAGCGATTATTCAAGAGACATGACAAAATTTTTTTGAATATCTTACGACATTGTACCCGTATATATCTGAATTTTACCATATATATATATATATATATATATATATATATATATATATATATATATCGGTCTGAAATGTCGAAATATGGAGAACCGTATACGCAAGATTAAAGGTCAGCTGAGATGTTATAATCGATAATGTGACGTGTTTTATTTTTAAACCAGTAGAAAACTGATTACAGGAAAAATAAAGAGAGATATGATTAAGGATTGAGTTCACATTGTCACATGCAATGGAATTAGAGTATCGAGATATTCTTAGGGTTTTAAAGCTCACGGACATACTATGTAAAGCATGTAACCCTATCTAAGAACACCCTTAATAGGAGTTTTAATTCAGAGAATTTTCAAAAAGGGTGCTCTAATAATCTATGACTATGATATAAACGGGCTCTACGTTTAGGTCTGCAGGGACCGCTCCATTTAATTTAATTTCATAATCATTTTGTTTTTCCAGAATGATATCATTTTGGTCTTCACGAACGAGCCGCAAGTTATAGTGCTACAAGATTTGAAGATTGAGAGGATTTTTCCTTATGAAATCTTTTACTTAATTTGATTTATTTCATTCATTTTTCTCCGTGACTCGACATAGAACCATACTTCCTTAGGGAAAACGGATTCTACGTTGTAAACTTGTAATTCTCCAATTGTCCTTTAAAAACGATAGTAGTTCAACCTCAACTTCAAATCATGGTTGTCAAGTAACAGTTGAGTCAACCAGTCGCTTCAAGAAAAACTATTTAATTCCAATAATAAAATTTAAAAGAAACAATGAAGAAGATTTGATAGTTCTGTTCCTTTGGCCATCTTCATCGATATGTCGAACTGTGTTGTTGACTTTTTGTTGGTTGACTTAAACAGGTCGCCGGGATGGGCTGTTGCCTGTTGGATGGCCACATGACCGAAAATGATTAAAAACCAAACCAGTCGGATTGAAGAAAACCTTTACCAAACGGCTTGCACATAGACTCTGGTACAGTTTAGGTTGGTCCGATTTGGTTTGGTTCTCTCCATAGGCATTCAGCTTTTGGTTCAGTTTTGATTCTGGTATTTTAGGTTTCGGTTTTTTGTTCTAAAATTTAGGAACCGTTTGAGTATTTAAGAAATTTGGTTCTAGTTTAGTTTTTTTTTTGGTTTGGTTTAATTCATATAACAAAGTTGGGAATATGATATTCAAAAAATAGATCCATTCGGTTCTAGATTTTTGAATAATTTAAATAAAAGTTGGATAACTCAATTAAATATCGGATAATTCATGTTATTCATATAAAAATAACAAGTGATTCGAATAAAAATTATCTGGATAATTCATTTTGCATATAATTTAATCTATAAAAAGTATTTTTAGTATATTAGGTTATTTTAAAATCAAATATAAATAATTTTTAGATATATAAATTGTATTTTAGATATCCAAATATCCATTCATTTTCAATTCTTTTTTGGTTTTATAGATACAAGAACCATTTAGATAAATCACGGTTTTCCGAACTCAACCTAACCAAGTCTTTTGTTCATGTTTTTGGTTCCGGATATATCTGCCCATCAGCCCATGGCTACTCTTTAGTATCTATATAACAAAAACTCGTTTTATTTATGTGTTTGTAGGAGTTTATACTAGAAATGCGGAAAAAATTATCAGAGGCATATGTTGGATGTTTCATTGGTGGATATAAATTCATGAAAGACGATATATATATATATATATATATATATATATCGTCTTTCATGAATTTATATCCACCAATGAAACATCCAATATATGCCTCTGATAATTTTTTCCGCATTTCTAGTATAAACTCCTACAAACACATAAATATATATATATATATATACATTGGTGAATATATATATATATATATATATATATATATATATATATATATATATATATATATATATATATATATATATATATATTTTCAAATTATTGTGTTGTTTTCTAGGGAAGATCATGGCTACCAAACATGTGGTCATCTTAGTACTAAAGTGGCTATGCTAGTTATACAACAACCCGTGGTCTACTGGTCTCTTAAAGTCAACTTCGAAATTTCTATATCTGCTTCTTCGACTGTGGTGGTGTTCCTATCTACAAATCTGCTGCTATTTGTAACTGTTCAACTGTTTCATCATAGTATTATATAGATCTTTATAATGTTATGTTTAGGTAAAATGGATCGACAAGAATATTTACATACTGAGAGAGACAGACAGAAAGATACAAAGAAAAGTGTCGTCTCTGCTGAAAAATCAACCCCAAGAGAATTAATTAAAGAATGAGATTGGGAAAGCTGGTGGGTCCAAATTGCAATTCAGAAAAAGTCACAAAGACTTTGATGGGATTCTGTCCTTTTTGATGTGATTGTGAAGATATATATCATTCTACTTTGTGTGGCTCTAGTACATGTTCTACCCTATCTATCTCCATCCTTTCACAGGTAACATTTAAGATCATCTAAGTAAATCTATAACTATATAGTAAATATGCAAAGTTGGTCTGAGAATGACAAGCACTTAAGAGACAATGAAAATGTGAATCGAATAGAAGCAATTCGTTTTGGTCGATGCAGAATCAAACCAGGCCCGCATGGTAATGCCTCGGTCACTTTTTGCTTTTACGTAAAAGGTATGAAAAGTCCAAATGAAGTTATTGCTGCTGTGTGGTTGGATCATTTGATTACTCAATGATTTACCGTTCGCGACCTACAAGTTTATACAATGTGTATATAGTATCTATTGGTTTTATGTAACAATAAGGCAAAGGAAGATAAAGACGAAGGAATTTAAAAAATTTCTTTTAGGGTTCAATGGAAGAGAATAAAGGGAGATTTAACAATAAGGAAGTATCGTTTTATGTGTTCACGAAAAAAAAGAAAAGAATATAGTGTGGGGATCGTGTGATGTGTCACTCTCTCTCAAATCTAAGTTCATTGCTTCAGAGATTATAACTACTCAAGAATCTTATTTACCAAGTTGTTGTGGTGGTCTCTCTACAACCTACTCTAGTAGCATCTCATTTCCAAATTATATTCCTTGAAACAGAAAAAAAGATACAAACATATATGCCTTTAGCGATTAAAGAGCTTGATATTTGTCTGGTTGTCCGCTAGTTTCTCAAGTCTCACCAAGCAGTTAAGCATACATTTATGGTAATTATCCAGTCCTCCTATTTAATCCTTCATAGGCATTTATTCATGCTATTTTTTTCATGCAGGTTTTGAAATATATACTAGTATTATTTAAAGTTTTAACTTTTTAAACGGAGAGATTTTGTACCGAAGTCTAACTATACTTAGGAGACCGCTACCGCCGTACCTTCGAATAGTCCGGTCCCAATTTTATTTAATGAAACCTAAGATATAGCCACATGTTTGTCTGGGTAAATAATACTAGTAATTAATATAGTTTATTGTAGGAGTCGATCCAAAATAGATGGTGTTTTGCCATATTCAAGTCATCTTCTTACCACCAAACTACTAATGTTTGATTAAAGTTATGTTCCCTTTCTTAGAATATCATGGTTAATCAAACCAAATATTTTTTTTGGATAAAAATGTAAATACCATTAACTTGTTAACGAAATTCGATTACAATGGGCCTGTAATCTCATATATAAATATCATTAACTTGCTAATGAAAATATGATTACAATGGACTTGCAATCTCATATGCTTGAAAACTAATTTGATGCATATAGCCACAAAAATATTTTCAAAAAATCAATATAATATCATAGAAGTGCTAAAAAAATCATTATTTTGATCTACAAAAATGCCACTAGCGTTATCAAAGATTCCTTACAAACATTTCTTAATACAATGGTTGGTAACGAGGAGTATGCAAAGCAGAATTGGTTTATCAAAGACAAAACCCGAAGGTTTCGTCAGCTGCAACGACGAAGGGCCAACCAATCCACTCAAGTTCTAGCTTAGGTGGACTTTGTTGAAACCCAAAAACCAATAGCCTCTCAGGAAACTGACATTCAAATATAACAAAAATGTCTTCACTTGCATTTCAACACATGAGAAAGTAAGGTCAAGCGCATGCGGTACAAATGCTCTGAAAACTGGTCACGCAACACAAGGAAACTAAAAAAAAAGAAGGCATATAAGCTAGTAGGAGGAGCCACCTGAATCTTGGAGAAGCCAAAAGACTTCTCAAAACAGGTGAAACCCACCGAGGGCAAGACTCTAACATAATGACCTTGACGAAAGATATTGGGTTTGTCCTCATGAACCCTACACATTCAACCATCAAATGCGCAAAAGAGAGAGAGGACGAGCTACAACAAGGGATTACTAAGGTTTGGAAAAGAGGCCATCAACAGAGTACCACTGCTCTGCCGCTCTCAGAGAAAGTGATTATTTGAGGAGAGGTTCTATGAACCTTGAAGCTTCGCGACACACAAACCATCGGGAGGCAAGGCGGAGGAGATGAGATGAGATGAGATGAGAGGTAATGACACTCTCGAACAAATCACCAAGTATTGGAGGCTCAAATCTGACCCATATCTGACACCAAGCGCCATAAGAGACAAATAGACAAGGTCACTGAACTTAACAAACTATCACGACCTCTTCTAGGTTCTAATAGAAGTAAAGTTGTAACAAAATGTATTCTTCATTAAGTGTAAAAATATTTGTACTCATTTCTACTGTATGCTATTGTACACTGTATTCTATACAAGTATTGTGTACGAGTATCTTATAGTATCTAATAGTCCCCCTCAAGATGGCGTTAGGATGTTAATCAAACCCATATCTGACATGAACTTGTGAAATGGAGACGGATACAATGGTCTAGTAAACCAATCAGCAAGTTAGTTTTCTGTTCTCACATGTAGCGTCTTCAATAATCTAGCCACAATCTTTTCTCTAATAGAATGACAATCATTATCTATATGTTTGGTCCTCTCGTGAAAGACATGATCTTAGCAATGTGTAAGGCTGCCATACTGTCATAAAAAGCACAAGAACTTGAGGGGAGAAGACATAAAGATCATTCACCATCCAAGACAGCTAAATGATCTCCGTAGCAATGAAATACATGGCCTTGTATTATGCCGCTACAAAAGACAATGAAACAACATTCTACTTCTTAGACTTTCAAGATACCAACAAATCACCAATGAAAATACATAAACCACTTATTGATGTTCTGGTGTTAGGAAATTGTGCAAAAAGTTTTGATCTGAAAGTCATCATCAACATGATAGAATAAAACTTGACCAATACTTCCTTTCATATAATGAAAAACTTTGTGTGCAACATGTAAATATGGTTTCCTCAGAGCTGAAGAGAATTGACAAAGCTTATTAACCACAAAACTGATATCAGGACGCGTTATTGTTAAGTACTCAAGATTGCAAGTGAGTCTTCTATAAGGTTCAGCTTCCGGAAGTAAATTCCCATCTTCAGAGGAAAGTTTAATACCCAGATCCATTGGACTAGAAGCTGGTTTGCAACTTATGAGTCATGCATCATCTAACAACTCATGAACATATTTCTGTTGGAAGAGCGAGCTATTTGCAATCTAAGAAAGTATTTAGGTGAACCTAAATCACACAACTTAAAAACTTATGTAGTTCAGTAATCAGAGTAGAGACATGTTATGAAATTGAGCTGGCAATGATTATAACGTCCACATATACTAGAAGCACGAGGAACTTCTGATCAGAAATAGAAAGAAACAATGTATGATCTCCATTTATCTTCTCAAAACCCAATCTGATGAGAGCAAAAGAAAACTTTTAGAACCATTGTCGAGACACCTATTTGAGATCATAAATTGATTTCTTAAGTTTGAGAACATCATTTGCAGGTAAGTACTCCTTACGTGCTGCATAACCATGAGGCAAATCCATATATATATATCTATTCAGTGAGTTCCCCATTAAGGAAAACATTAGATATATCCGGTTGATATAAAAACCAGCCCTTCTTGGCCGCAAGAGAAAGGATTGTCTTGACAATAACCGTTTTAGCAACAAGGGAGAAGGTTTCAACATAATCAATACATTGTTTTGGGTATACCTCTTTGATGCCAAACACAATTTATATCTATCAAGAGTACCGTCTGTTTTTAGTTGGTTCTTATAAACTAATTTACATCCAACTGTATCCTTTCCTTCTGGTAAGGAATATACATCCCATGTACCAAAGCGTTCCAGTGAATCATACTCCTCACCCTTAGCCTTGCACTATACCTCAGACTTCTTGGCCTCATGAAAATTTAATGGTTCAGGAATGAGATGAACAGAGTTTATGAAATTGAAGTGATGAGAAGATAATTTGTCATAAGAAAGATATGATGAAATAGGATAGAGAGAATGAATTGACTGGCATATATAGTCCTGCAAATAAGATGGTTTCTTACGATTGCGTTGTGATGCAAATGCCAAAGGCAAACCTGCATCGGATGGTTGAGTTGCCACAGGCAGTGAATCACCAAAGGATAATGCTACAGAAGGTAGAGATTCATCTGGAACTGCAAGGCAAGTAAAGAACGTTTTGATGCATCAGAAATAGAGGAAGCAAAAAAAGAAATATGTTTTCATGAAAAAAACATGCCGAAAAATGAAAATTATATTATATTCAAGATTCAAAATTTTGTACTCTTATAACTCGATGGAAAACCAATAAAGACACAAGCCTTAGCTCTAGGATCAAATTTGGTTCTACCCTTTAAAGAAGTACTCTTATAGCATATGCAACAAAAACTCCTTAACTCTAGATAATCTGGCTTCTTGTTAATGAACATTTCATAAGGACTCTTGTTACCTAAAATGGGAGATGAGATGGATTTTATTAAGAAAACGGAAGTTAAGACACATTCACCCTAATAAGGAAGAGGAAGATGAGACTGGAAAAGCATAGCTCTAGCAGCATTAAGGATATGTTGTTTTTTTATTTCAACAACAGAGTTCAATTAAGGGATTTCAGGGCAAGAATTAAGAAACTATACCTTTGGATTTATATAATTGGGTAAATGATAACTCTTGAGCAATTTCAGACGTAACCGACTTAATTGTTTTACGAAATTGATGTTCAATCATTGCAATGAATTCATGGAACAAAGTTAAGACATCAGATTTATGTTTTAGTAAGCAAATCCAAGTTACATGACTATGATCATCAACAATTGTCAAGAAATATCAAAAACCTTCATGAGAAATGACAGAAAAAAGACCACAAACATCAATATGTAAGCAATTAAAATGCAGCAGTGGTCATGTTATTATCAGAAGGAAAACATAATCGTTTTTTTTTTGCTTGAGGACAAATTTCACAGTAGAAGTTTTTATTCACATTAGCCTTATTCAAAGATAAAGTCTCAGATAAAATATTAATTATATACATAGATGGATGTCCTAAACGAGTATGTCAAGTATGAGTATCAATGACAACATAACAAACTATTTCATGAGTGGAGTAAGGTAAAGTAGGAACTAAAGAACCTAAATCAAGGACATATATGTTGTGTATTTCTACCCTTGCTAATCATCAATTCACGAGTAAGATCTTGTATGGGGCAAAAAGTGGAAGGGAAACCAACCATGAAATCAATATCTTTTGTCAATGAACTAACACTCAACAAGTTAAAATGAAATTGAAGAACAAAAAAAATATTCTTCAAAATAATCTTATTGTTTAGTGTAATTGGACTTACTCCAAATATGCTAACTGAGTTTCCAGTAGGGAGGGTAACAAAGGTGTTAAACAGAGGTTTAAAAGAGGTGAAAAAAGATTTGTTATGACACACATGATGAGGTGCACCCGAATCTATTACCCAAGAATCATTTGAGATCATAGCATTTCTGGAAGAAAGTGTAAAATGCATATTTAGGATGGAAAAAGTGTATAGGGGACGAAAAGTGCCAAAAGTGTTAAACACTGATGGTACAACTGGAGGAGAGGGAAGAAGTCCATCTTTGGGTGCATTGCTTTGGTGTTGGAGTTGACTACTGAAATACACAATGAATTGTTGCATCTATTTTAGAGATAAAGAACCAGTCATCAGAGACAAATATGGAGTAGTGGTGTGTTTTCCCATATTGACACTTGAACTACTATCGCTGAATCTTGCATTAAGGATGACGTATCAATAGTCATATCCATATTTTTGGAAGCAGAGTTTTATTGTGGAGGCTTCTTCTACAAATAATACTTTTCTTTAGGTTTCATTCTAGGTGGATAACCATGAATTATAGCATATGTCAACAACATGACCTATTCCTACACAATGTGTGCACACTGGACGTGATCTGAAGGCATTCCCATAAGAAGGATTTTTAGAGAGTTGGAAAGTAGAAGGGTCAGTACCACTCTGAGTAGGATGTTTCGTTGATCTTTGACAGTCTTCTTGATCGAGGATATTATAGACTTCTGAGAGTGAGGGAAGACTCTTCTTCATAAGGATTTGACTCTGGATATGGTCATTTGAATTTTAATTCCATGAGAAAGTCAATTATCCTATTGTTCTTGTTTTGCATCAAAATTTCTAATTGAAACTTGAAGACTAGTCAATTCCTCGCAAAGAGATTGTGTCTGAGTATGATATGAAGATAAATCCATGCTTCCTTGGCGAAGAGAGTGAACCTGATGCCTAAGCTTGTACAAACATGGTAAGTTTGACTTGTGAAATCTCGTATGAAGATCCTTCCATATATTTGTAGCATATTTGAAGTACAAGAAAATAGTGTATATCTTCTTTGAGACACTATTAAGAATCCAAGATTTCACCATGTTGTTACCACGACACCAAATTTTATAGTATGGATCATCTTCAGAAAGCTTAGCTATGGATCCATCTATAAGACCTATCTTCTTCTTTGTTTCTAAACTAGTATTCATAGGTATGATCCAGATTCCATAGTTTGTTCCATCAAGAGGTTTCGAAACTAAAACTAATCCATGATGATCATAACTAAGAAGGTGATAAGGACTATGATGTTATCCGGTGTGATTGATACCCCAAAGTGAAGCGAAGGCCGAATCAGAGGTTGATTTGAAGATCCAGAGATATTTTGAGCGGACTGAAGATGTGGATTTATCATTGTGATTTGGAGTGAGTTTCGTCATCGGAGTTGGAGAATCTATGCGATATTTCGAATTTCACTTTCGTCCCCAATAGATGACCTAATCGGAGCTCGATTTGAAGATCGGAGATGGCATATGATAGAGAAGAAGATGAGTAGAAGAAGAAAGTAGAAGACATAGAGGATCGATGATCGGAAGAGTATTCCGATGAGATGAATGAAGATAACAAAGTTGAGTTGTGCTCAGTGCTCTATACCATAATAGAAATAAAGTTGTAACATAATGTATTGTCATTAAGTGTACAATAAGCTTATATACTAAACATTTCTACTGTATGCTACTGATATTGTATGTTACAGGTTCCAGAGAAGAGAGACACACACACTCGACATCAAATTAGGTTTTCCGAAACAAAGATCAAGAGCCACAAAGACAAGGAGGACTTAGGGCTGAGCATTTTATCTGTTAATTTTGATTTGATTTGTTATTCGTTTTGATTCCATCCAAAAATTCCGGATATCTGTAAGTCTTCGAAGAAAAGCAAATACTAAAAACAAATATCCGTTAAAATCGAAGCAAATTACAAATACAAAAAAGCTAGAGACGAATATCCGCTCTTCTCCGACTTTTATACAAATAGATGTGCATTTATAACTAATTATAGAATTTCAAATGTATAATCTTATATAATTATTATTTTAACATAATTTTTTATTAATTTTATTTATAAAATTCCTTATAAAATATTAAATAAAGAAACGAATATAACACCTTAATAGAAAAATAAAATTGTTAACAAATAATGTTTTATTACAAAATTTTAATTTTTTAAAAATATAGAACATATAATTACATTAATTTTCATTTTTTTTCTTTTATATTATGTAAAATGTATTTTAAAAAATAAGTTTGTATAGTTTGTTTAGATTTACTTGTACTGAACAAAGTGAATGAGATATACGAAAATATCCATAAATATTCGTAAATTTTTTGATATCTGGAAAATCGAATATCCATATTTTTCCAAATCAAAGCAAATAAAAAAAATCAAATATCCGTGAAATACAAAGCGATTCACAAATAATGAAAATTACGGAACTAGCCGCTTTGTGCCCAGTCCTAAGGAGGAGGTGACGATTAAGAGGCTCCGTGGTTGTAGTTGAGACAAAACAGACCAGCAAGGAAAAGAGTTTGATGGTGATCGTTACCGTCGGTCCCCTTGAACAAGTGATTTGGGATTGAGGAACTATGGTTTGGCGATTGAATATGGACAGACCAAAGAAAGAATCTAAAAACCAAACTTTACCATATGTTTGTTTTTCCAAAACAAATGTTTTCTTAGAAAACCAGGACCCTTTACTAACTACAACAGTTGAACGTGTCTCTTTTGTTTGAGAATTTGTTAAGAATAGTATAAGTTAAGTACAACTTTGCAAAAATACCTTCAATTACAAATATATTAACATTTGGGTTTACATTTTAGTGATTATTATGTTAAGTTTAGTGTTGAATGGATGATTTTGAGATTTTAAGTGTTTTATAAATATTTTAAAAAATAATTTAATATATTTATCATAATTTAAAGATATTTTTGAAAATTGTTATTCATTAAAATTAAATTTGTAAAATGATACCAAACTTGTTGTACAATTGAAAAAGTTTCCTTTTATTTCTCTAACCCAAGTAACAAAGTATGGTATACTAAGATTTGTATATTTTATTCATCTTAGTACCACCATTTTTAAGATTGATCTTAGCACTTTATTTAACTTAGAATACAATAATGTTATTTGCCGTCGCTTCTTCAGTGTTTCATTGACTCTATTCAATCTTCAAGGACAAACCATTCATTAAAAAGTGCTGAAAAAAGGTTTTAAAAAAAAAAGCATATTCAAAGGACCAAAATCCATTCACCCTCGTCCACGTTGCACTGCCACTATGTCAAAACCACGTTAGCATGATGTCCACGTGGATTTAGTTTTTGTTCTGCGCATACCACGAGCTTCACACACTCACGACGCCCGAGGTCCGTCAGAGCAGTAACGCCCGTTCCCTTCTCCCTGCCAATCTCTGGACGGTAAGTTCTGACGGCGTTGGGATACGTGAAGCGTAAAGTCCCAGTCGAGTGTCCAAACCGGGCCCCACACAAGGCAAGCTAATAACTAGACAGAAATGAGTGTGTCAAACCTCTAACAACACGTGCGACTCTCACGCGTGGAAAAATATGGTAAGCAGCCATTTACAACCTCCCAATGTGTTTTTTAAAAAAGATCACCATCCTTAATTTAATTTTCTTTTTACCGTATGTCCTAAAACCCATAATTTCAGGCAGCAAATTATTTATTTGAATTTGACCCGACTAGTATAAGATTTATCAAGTTGAATAAAGAGAAAATTCCTAAAATAACTCTAAATTTTTTTATCACAGAAATAATCTTTTAAAAAAACAAAAAAAAGTTTTATTAAGGGTGTAAATATACACTTATATATCTAAGCTTAACTAATCTAGAGTTAATGTTTAGAGTTATATATTGGTGTTTTAAAGGTGAGTTTAAAATTTTAAAAAATAAAAAATAAAATTGAAATTTAAAAAAAAAAACTATTTCAATCATTTTTTAAAAAAAAATCTCATAAGAAAAACTTAAAAATAGGTATTTAAGAGAATTGACCATAAAACAAATCTTTTTTAATAATAGTAACAAAGATTATTGGACCAGACTAGTAAGAAGACATATTTTTGATTTTAGTAAAAAAAAATATCAACTTTAAATCCAATATATACGTTTCACTCAAATAATGTAGATAAATTTGGAAATAACAATACAAAATATCTGTAGTAAAACAAAACTCTAATTATTATTAATAAAAAATATAACGTAATTACTCTAATTATTAATTGATTGACAAAGATTTCACAAGGGTATCCGTGAAGCCTAACCAGTGACACGTCGATAAACTAACGTATAAAAAAAAGGGGTAGAACCGTAATTTTGACCTCATCACTTATTACCGTTCGTTCCATGTCTCTGTCCTTTGGTTATATAAGCAAGATAGATGCAAAGTTTGTCTGCTACCTCATCAAGAAATGGACGCAGAGAAGGCTAACAACGATAACAATGGCCACGTCGAGCACGAGCGTTGTCCGGTGGAGGAAGTGGCTCTCGTGGTCCCTGAGACGGACGATCCAACTCTACCGGTGATGACATTCAGAGCTTGGTTCTTGGGTCTGTCCTCTTGCGTCCTCCTCATCTTTCTCAACACTTTCTTCACTTACCGCACGCAGCCACTGACCATCTCCGCGATTCTTATGCAAATCGCCGTCTTGCCCATCGGCAAGTTCATGGCTCGGACTCTCCCCACCACTTCACGCAAGGTTATGGGATGGGAGTTTAGCCTTAACCCTGGTCCTTTCAATATCAAGGAGCATGTTATTATCACCATCTTTGCTAATTGTGGTGTTGCTTACGGTGGTGGTGATGCTTACTCTATTGGAGCCATCACTGTCATGAAGGCTTATTATAAGCAGAGCCTTAGCTTCATCTGTGGTCTCTTCATTGTCTTAACCACTCAGGTACCTCTCTGTCTCTCTTTCTCTCATGAGATTTCACAAAGATTGTTGATTCTGATGAATGGGGTTGTGTAGATTTTGGGTTATGGCTGGGCTGGAATCTTGAGGAGGTATCTTGTTGATCCTGTTGATATGTGGTGGCCATCCAACCTTGCTCAAGTCTCTCTTTTCAGGTTTGTAATCCAAACGCTGTTTTACTGACAAACGCGAAAAGCTGAACGCTTTGTTGTTGTTGTCTCAGAGCGTTGCACGAGAAGGAGCACAAGTCAAAAGGCTTGACGAGGATGCAGTTCTTTCTTGTGGCTCTTGGTGCTAGCTTTCTCTACTATGCACTTCCAGGCTATCTATTCCCAATCTTGACTTTCTTCTCATGGGTGTGTTGGGCTTGGCCTAATAGCATCACGGCTCAGCAAGTTGGCTCAGGCTACCATGGTCTTGGAGTTGGAGCCTTCACTCTTGACTGGGCTGGTATCTCTGCTTACCATGGAAGTCCCTTGGTGGCTCCTTGGTCCTCTATCCTCAACGTTGGTGTTGGTTTCATCATGTTTATTTACATCATAGTTCCTGTTTGTTACTGGAAGTTTGACACCTTCGACGCAAGAAAGTTCCCCATTTTCTCCAACCAGCTGTTCACTTCCACTGGACAGAAGTATGACACAACCAAGATCTTGACACCTCGGTTTGATCTTGACATTAATGCATATAACAACTACGGGAAGCTTTACCTCAGCCCTCTTTTCGCACTCTCCATAGGATCTGGTTTTGCGAGATTCACTGCAACTCTAACTCATGTAGCATTGTTCAACGGCAGGTTAGTCTCTTCAGTAGCTAGGGACACTGTGAAAGATAGAGAATGTGAATCACTTTGGTGTGTGTTTGCGCAGGGACATATGGAGGCAGACCTGGTCTGCAGTCAAGACCGTGAAGCTTGACATCCATGGGAAGTTGATGCAAAAATACAAACAAGTGCCTGAGTGGTGGTTTTATGTGTTGCTGGTTGGAAGTGTAGCACTGTCTCTCCTCATGTCTTTTGTCTGGAAGGAGTCAGTGCAGCTTCCATGGTGGGGAATGCTATTTGCTTTTGCAATGGCATTTATCGTCACTCTCCCTATTGGTGTCATTCAAGCAACTACAAATCAGGTTAGATTTTACTACTTTTATAAGTATAAGATAAGGCTTTCAATTTACACATCACATGCTCATATATTTTGTGTTAAAAAATGCAGCAACCAGGGTATGATATAATAGGGCAGTTTATTATTGGTTATATCCTACCTGGGAAACCTATTGCAAACCTGATTTTCAAGATTTATGGAAGAATCAGCACAGTCCATGCTCTCTCCTTCTTGGCAGACCTTAAGCTTGGCCACTACATGAAAATCCCACCGCGGTGCATGTACACGGCTCAGCTGGTTGGCACTGTGGTTGCTGGTGTGGTAAACTTGGGAGTGGCCTGGTGGATGCTTGAGAGCATTCAAGACATATGTGACATTGAAGGAGAGCACCCTAATAGTCCCTGGACTTGCCCCAAGTACAGAGTGACCTTTGATGCTTCAGTTATTTGGGGATTGATAGGACCAAAACGGTTGTTTGGAGCAGGAGGCATGTACCGTAACCTTGTCTGGCTCTTCCTCATCGGAGCTGTCCTGCCTGTTCCTGTCTGGGCGATGAGCAAGATCTTTCCGGACAAGAAGTGGATCCCTCTCATCAACATTCCTGTTATCTCCTACGGATTTGCAGGGATGCCTCCAGCAACTCCAACCAACATAGCTAGCTGGCTGGTCACAGGAACCATCTTCAACTACTTTGTGTTCAATTACCACAAGAGATGGTGGCAGAAGTACAACTACGTACTCTCTGCAGCACTGGACGCAGGGACTGCATTCATGGGAGTGCTCTTGTTCTTCGCACTGCAGAATGCTGGACACGACCTCAAATGGTGGGGCACTGAAGTAGACCACTGCCCTCTTGCCTCCTGTCCAACGGCTCCTGGAATCAGAGCCAAAGGCTGTCCTGTTTTCTAAATTTTCAACAACAAACTTGAGTATTAGATTCAAACATGTAATGCTACATACTCTATTGTTGCTTCTTTCTGTACAGCCCTTTTCTACTGCTAGGTAGTGGCCACCAGAATGCAATAAACTCTCCTTTTTAGAATTTGAAATTTGAGATAATGAAAGTACCAACTGTGTTGCTTTTGCTTGTGTCATCTTTTACTTTGTTGCATAAGTTGCAGAGAAAGCATATGATCATTGATGCTAAATTTGAAAGCGAAACAATAACAGTTTGTGAAAACTTGAAAGCCATAAAACAAAACCGAAAAAGTGATTTGTTGGTTTTACAAGTGAAGTCAGTTTTTCTCTTCTTGTTCTAAAAGTATTCTAAGAAAATAGAAGAGATGATAAAGTGTTCAAAATCAAAAGATTACACTGACTGACACTTGACAGAATACAGCATCTTCATTATGTTGCTAAAACCTTATTGACAACTTTTAAAAGACAACAAAATTCGAGCTTATTGAGTAGGGAATACTTTTTGCCTGTAATGATAAACTCTTCTTCTTCGCATATCCTATTATCCTCACTCATTCTCCATGAGTTGAAACCCCAAATTAGATACTAAGCATGGCATGCTTACCACATTTGGGAACTGGCATATCATCTTCTCTCACCTTTGAAGGGACTTGTAAAGCACCACAGTTACATACTTGGCCAGAAAGCGGTGAGTAGAACCAAGGGCAACCACAGATGGACCGCTTTTGCCTTTCTGCATGTAAAGATGGTTGAGAATGACGTGCTGAGGTCTCGGCAGGGGAGATGGAATGTCAGGGCTGGCTGGAGGCAAGTTCAGCAGTGTCATCTGCAGGTGCGGTGGTACCAGAGGCGGTTCTTTGGAGTAGTCCTCAGCTCCTAGAAGCAAGCTGCTGTAACTAGCCTCTGGTGATTGCGGTGGCTCAAATCCAGATATGCTTTCAATGTCTTCTGGAACATAGTCCTGCACACAACACCATAACCATATCTCCTATCAGAAACAATAAAGATCAACACAGACTCACAGAGATCTCCATTGCACATCAATAGTCTCTCTCTCTCTCTCACTTTTCTGCAGCTACTATAAACCAAACATAGATCTCCCTTTGCATTCCCTATACACACCACATTAGTCTCCCTCTCCCTCACTAAAGGTTTAGTTTCTCCAGCTACTAACCCATTTGAGAAGTGATTATAGTTTACCTGGAGGTCCAAAAGGTTGAAAGTGTTGCCAGCATCATCACGAGCTAAAGGGAGCTCAGGGGCATGCCTCCACTGTCCATCAACAATGAACCTGTACTCATAGACACCTGAAGGCAACACTTTCATTATAGTAAAGTCTTTCCCAGATCTCTGCAGACGACTTCTGAAACAAACAAACACAACAACAACAATGAGAGATTTGAAAAAAAAGACAAAAAAGAAGAAGCTAAGTAAGACCTTGTCTTCCAATTATCCCAAGACCCTTCAACAGCAATCTCCTTTCCACCATGGCACCAAGTGATCATGGTGGGGATACCTTGCTCGTTACAAGCCTCTTCGTAGGAAGGAGATTGCATCCAAGATGGGTTTGGGATGTGGATTTCATCTGGTCTTTGAAGAGGAAGCACCGGAACCTAAAGAAAATAAATAAAGATACAAACTTTTTTTTTAATTAATTTCAGATCTGTGCGCTTTAAGGGAAAGTTGAATCTGGGGGAGAGAGAGAGAGAGAGAACCTGAGGAGCAAACATGAGAGGAGATTGAGTAGCACGAGGGCTTTGAGGAGGAGATTGACCCATGAGCTCAGGAGGAGGAGGAGGTGCGGCGGAGGAAGAAGGAGACATGGGTTGTTGACGAGAGCCGTCGCTGTCTTCTTCGAGCGGAGATGCGTTGTTGTTGTTGTGGTGGGTACTGTTCGCTTCGTCTCTCGCGTTCACGTTGCCCATAGAGAGAGAGAGAAAGAGAGGATACGGACAAAAGGGAGGGTAATCTAATCTAATGCTTTCTGTGTGTGTGTGCGGACAGAACAGGACCGGTTTTAAAGGTTACGTAGAGATTGATCAAAGGGGACGGAGTAATTGAGAGAGATAGAGTGTGGCTTCCTCTTCCTCCTGAGAGATCATAAAAAAAGGATTAATCTTTACTTTCAACTCCCAGATTTATTTAAAAAAGTAAATAGAATTTACATATTTTTTTGTTGTTGTTATTTTGTCATTCATCGATCAATTGTTCTATACATTCCACTCTCTCTTTCCATCTTTCTCCACTTTTTCTCTATTCACTTTCCTCTAATGGGTTTTGGTTATTGCATTTATTATCTTATAATTTGATTTGGGGTGCTAATTACCCCCACTACATCCCCCATTTCAGCATATTATCAGCCCTGATTCACACATGTTGATTGGTTGGGGATTTGGTAACTCTACCAAATGTTATATGTTTTCAGTTCATTTAAAACTCCCTCCTTTGTTATGCTCTCTCTATGTTTCAAGGGGAAAACAAGGTGTAAACTTTGAACCAATTTCACAATCAGAGTCTGTTTTTTTTACTGTCATAATTTTGGCAAAGAAGTCCATTACCCTAACCTCGGCTTGATATGCTAGCGAGGTAGCAACAAGGAGACCAAACATCTACTTTGGTTAGTGTCTAGAGGAGCATAATGTATCTAAAATATATGTTATGCTCTCAGGAATGGATAGTGTAAGTGGGATTTGATGGAATCAAAGGATGCAAAGGGTTTTTATTCAATCAATCATAAAGTTGAATAATGGGCTACTTGTTCTAATATAAAGCGGTTCTTTTGAGGTTCCAAATATTTCCCATGATAAAACCTCAGCTTATGTAGCTGATGAGTGATGATTAGTCTGAAATTACCATTTTATCCAGTATTTTTTAACACTAATACAAGGGAAAACAATCTAACAACTCCAAATAGAAAACCTATACTTTATTATAAAATTGAACTAACATTGCCGTCACATAAACTAAAATATGAAAAAACTATCACCTAAACTAAAAAAAATGAAAAACTAGCCCTAAATGAGCTTTCAAATTCGTTAAGCTGTGAAAGACACCACTACTCTGAAAACTGAAAACTGACTTGGATTTTTGTAATATTTTAGAAATGAGCACATACATGATCGCTCTGCTTTTGCACGTCTCTGCCAACTCAATCAGCTCTGCGTGTAATACAAGAAAATCACTATTAGTCGTTGTAATTTAGACTTAACAATGGCGTACGCTTCTCCCACTGAACTCATGAAAAACAACAGTCAAATACCAAATGCCTATGATCACAACTGAATCAAATGATATGAAGCCCATTTTAAATGCGATCTAATAAAACGGTAAGCAAATATGTACCTCTCATCAACAAGCAGAGTGCTTCTTGAACCAAGCCATCTCATCTTAAAACAGCCTCGACTGAAAAAGATTTTCATCTCTCACCAAACATGGGTCAAAGCCAAGTCTATTCCTCACCTGCAAAAGCCAGCATCAAACTTGCACCCACATTACTAACAAGTCTAAAATATGCTGACGAAATTACACACACAAAGCAAAGAACCTGCCTCAGATGCAGCTCCTCTTTCACAAACTGCTTGTAAATCTAAAGACACCAGAAGAAGATCACAATCCTAATCCAGTTTTTGAAGTGTCCATCTTTACCTGCAAGCGTGAGAGTGATAGACCTGCAACTCTGGAATCGCAGATTTATCCTTCAAAAACATAGGGTCACCAAAGTATCCCTGGTAGTATAAGCAAACTGAACATAATACCACAATCTTTGACTCAAGATACATGATACAGTTAAAGAACGAAACGCTTTTCTCTTGGGTTCTGGAATTGTTATATGAATTTCAAGAAATGTATTCAGATACCTGAAGGAAAAATTTTGACTAATGGGGGTTAACACTAAGTCTTGAGCTCTATACAATACTAAAAAACAATCAGCGTGAGTTGAAAAACATTTATCATCTGAGACCATCTGCTTCTTTGAAAAAGCTTCTTCATAATTGAGCAATGATATGTCGTTCATGCGAAGGGGCTTTGCCATCCTAGCAGATACCACCAACTCAAGTACTATTGGCCATTACTGTCGACGACAATGGCCATCAAGGTTTTGCAACTTTAGCCATTGCAATGTACTTGTCAACTTGCTTGTCCACAAAGTCACGAATCTGCATAAAAATATTAATCAAATGCAGTGGTAATCAATTAGAAAAATTCTCTAAAGTAGATGCAACTATTTAGTGCTATTTACATAAACAAGGAAAATAAGACAATAATTTTGGCAAACATTTAACTCTGAAACGTTGGAAGCTTTTACAAACCTTGTTTTTCCGCTTTGAGTCAAGGAATTGGGGAACAGCCATGGCTTTCTCCGCGTCTGTTGTTTGCTGCATTACCTGATAAAGCCCAAGAGTTTCAGAAGAGTCTTTTTCAAGCTTCATAGTATAAAAAAGAATCACAATATTCTAATTGGAGAACTTTAAATAGTAGAAAACCACAAAGTCACAAACCTTTGTTGCTGTCTTCTTCATTATTGACTTGTATACATCTCTATCAAATTTCTTTGCTCTATACGGGGCCATAAGCAACGATGCAACAAAATCTACAACCCCCTGTTTCAAACGATCTGCACCTCTGATATGACTTTTACGTGACTCTTTATTCACTGTAACCTGTGACATAGAACATTCATTCGCTGGTTGGTCATGCTTCCAACTAGGAGGACCCGTCGAGCATGCAATCGAACCTTCTTCATCCTTCATATGCAAGGCACGATTGAAAAATTCAGGATCAGCAGCAGCAGCTTGAGATTGCCATCTATCTATAGCACTGTAATCCTTGACACCATCGCTACTACCGCCAGTATCAACCCATGCCCCAGTAAAAGCACTGGTTTCCGCAGCCCCACTTTCTCTAGAACATTCTCTGAACTTTGAATGAGATCCAAGTTCATTCGAATGGCTACGCTGGGAACAGTTATCGACCGGAACCCTTGAACTATCAGGGTCAAGACAGGAGGCAGGGAAATCATACCAGTCCCGAACTTTGCAGTTCCTAGAGTCTATCTCTGACATACAATCTTGTCTTCCTAAGACATTGCCTGGAAACTTTTTCTTAAAATCAGATTCGTCCATTTTTGCATACTGTTCTCGCCTGGCAAATTTATGAAACGAGGGAATCTTAGGAAGCTCCAATGAAGTACTATGATAGGCCTCAGAAAATGCCTGCAAGATAGAAACATATAGTTTATTTGTTAACAACAAAGAAAGGTCAATTTTAAGAGAAAAAATTTTAGAGAAAACCAACACGTTCAGCAATCATCCATCAATGCATTTCACTCATTCCAAGATAAGAAAAACTTGCCTTTGCAGCTGCTTCAGCTGCTACACGAGCAGCCTCAGCTGTAGCAAACACAGCCTTTTCTTCCTCTGACATAGGTAGCTGGTTGTCCTCAATCTCTCCATCTGTTGTCATATCGTTGCCATTGCTGAGATTTCCCTTACTGTCTGTATCCTCACTACTCAGTTTTCTTCTGATTCTAGAGATATTTGTAGGATTTGTTCGTCTCAGTGATTTCATTTCCCTATTAGCTTTTTCTTTCCGATAAAGCTCCAACCACACATTAACAAGCTGACTTGCAATGGCACGGATATCACGGCTCGTGTGTGCACAAACCTTTTCTTTCACAGTCTTTCCAATGCCTGCATCAACAAGTGGAAAGTAAGCAACTTAGAGAAAATAAAAATTAATAACCAGAATAAAATCCAAAAACTGGTTGCACGTCATATTGTTAAGAAGAACCAATTCCATGTGGTATATGAGACAGGAAGTGTACTTAAAAGAAAATAACCAATACCTGAGAGCCTCACGGCAAAGAGATCACTAGTAACTCGAACAAGAATATGTACACAATGACGTAAAAGCTGGGTTCCATTCTTCCCCATCGAATCCTAGTAGAAAATTATAATAAGCAAAAGATCTATGGAGCAACCATAAAAGCAAAAGAAAGCTGTTTTCTTTGCTTTTGCTAAAGGAAAAATATCAATAAGCTTACCAGGATCCAAGAGTTCAGCACTGTAAGCCCTTCTTTTGTTCCTGCAAAGGATTTCAAGGTTTCACCAGGAAGGTTAAGCAACTCCTTGGCTAAATGCAAACGCCCAACAGTTGTTTTAGCAGAGAAGAACATGTTCCGAAGCAATGATTGTCTGGCCAACACATTAGACAGCTCAACAACTTCAAGTCTCTTTATTAGGTCGCTGACTTCATCCCTTACAGATACAGATTTCCTCTGCGCCTTTTCTAGTGTTTCTATTTCGGCTGTATAATCATTTCCACTTCTAAATATATCAATTATACGCACCGCTTCCCGGACTCCCGTCATCATTGCGCCACCGACAGTGTCAGGATGCTCTTTACATGTTGCTTCACCAGCAAAGAACAAACAATTTTCAACAGGCCTTCCCAGTACATCATAATCTTCACCAGAGGCACCAATAGCAACATATGAGTAGGCACCATAACTGTAAGGATCAGCGCCCCAGTCAGTAACTACCGAAGCAACAGGATCAGGCACCAAATCCCCACCAAAAAGCTTCCGAAGAACCATCATTGCATGATTCACATGCTCAGACTTATTCTTGTCTTTATAGTCAACCGCAGCCTTCCCAACCACCAAAGCTATCAGAACAGGAGCACCAACAGTTTTTTTTACATTCCAAAACATAAAGCATTCACCTCTTTGATTTGTTTCCTCAGCAGTTGCTCCAAAATAATCCAAGCTATCATCCCAAAATACCTTTGAGAACTCCAACACAACTTTGTTTAGAACTCCAAAACCAAGTTGTTTGATTGACGAATATTTCCAGTCCGGTAAGGGTGGTGAAAACTTAATGGTTTCTGCTTTCAAGCACCCAAGAGGAACAGTAACCAGAACAGCATCTCCAAGATACTCACAACCATTTGACGTACTAACTCTGACTTTATGCTTGTTGTTATGCATGCCGGAGACCTCAGAGGCATAAGATACCTCCGAAACTACATTGTTCAAGCGAATGTCAAGTCCTTCAGCAAGCGACTCAGCAACTCTGCTATAACCACCCTTAATCATAGCATGTGGCCCTCCAAACCCGCCATATAACTCATCTTGATTCCAGTTAGAAAGCGAAACTTCCTTGAGAACAGCAGCGCAACCATACTCTGTATGAGCAAAATGCCAATTCATAACTCTTCGCTCCAAAGGATTCAAAAAATCATCTTTTAACCTTCCATCATGCATAAAGGTATCAGTGATGCCTGTTCTTGAGAATGAACCATTAATTGAATTGCCAATCCCAAATCTTTCAATGTTCACCTTGTCATGTGGCATCCTCAGCCGCTGGAGGCCATATTCCAAACCATCCTCAAGCGACATTTTATTTGCTCTGTCCTTGCCTATTTCCTCAACAAGCAAATCCATATCATCAATCAGACTGTTGAACTCTGCTTGTAGAGAATCATCTAATTCTGGAGGAACCTTTTCCCCTGTTACAGTGTCATAAAGTGGACAGAATCCATGCAACACACTCAACTCCAGACCTAATTGGTTACAGACCAATGCCGAAGGATCTGGCATTCTTTCAGATGGCACATCAGCCTCAATTCCTGTAATTATGCTGGCCCCCAGATCCACAGGAACTGAAAGAGAAGATCGGTCTGTAAATACACGACCACCTACTCTACTTCTTGCCTCAAGAACTGTAACAGAAAAACCTTGGCGCTGTAGATGACGTGCTGCTGTTAATCCAGCGGGACCGGCTCCAATAACTATTACCTTTTTCTCATCTTCAACCTCACACTGAACACAATCTCTCCCACTCATTTGATTACAATTCGCAGAGGACAGTGTGCTAGACAAAGCAGTCTTCGGTACTGAAACTGTTTCCGGACGCTTTTCGACCTGGGGTGCATTAGCATCTGTTGGTAAAGCATTTATGCTGACAGAATGTTTGCAATCGTCAATAATGCTTGCCTCGCATGTTTTGCTGGTAGCTCCCAACATTGCTGAGGTCGCACATCCAACAATTTCTGTTTCATCATTTTGGAGAGCACATTTCTTACCCTCGCTAGTCGATTCAATGGCTTTGACCTGACCAAATATAAAAGTAACTCCTTCAGAATTTGCAACAGAAGCCATAGAACTTTCTTCAAGCTTTTTCCCCTGAGAAAGATCATCATCATGATTAGTCGAAAGACCCCCTTTGCCCACCACGGATGAAACCCCAGTATTTATATATCCCTGCAAAAAAAAACACCATCACATGCGGACTATGAGAAAGCACTCATTCTCTTTTCAATAGTGCATACAAGTTAAAAAAACACTTAGAAAAATCAAGCACAGAGAAACTAAAAGAAGAAAGGATAGAGCAGCACAGACTTACTCTCTGATCAAGAAACTTATAGACCTCTCTGATAAAGGACGCAGAAGGAAATTCACTCTCAGAAAGGCCAACAACACACTCGGTAACAGGTAAAATTCGGCTGACATTTTTACTCCACAGACCTAAGATAGAATTCCTGTAGCACAACCGATATCAGTTTTGATATATATGAAAAGTGTTAAGAAAGTCTCCAAGAGGACAAATGAAACGTAAAAATTATCCAAGTTCGAAAGACAGAACTGTTCCAAGTAAAATTGTTGAAAATAAATGGACATAAAACAACTTGAAAATCCTTGAATCTCACTAGTAGGCCTGTCAAACAATACAGTGTGCATCCATGGTTTCCAACAAATGAAGAAGGTAAAAATGGGATAGACATCTCAAGGTACAGTATCTTAAGCTACACCCTTCTCCTGGACCTTAGAAAAATACATTTTATACAAGCTAAGAAAACCAAAGCCATGTATTTGAATCCATAACAGCTATTGAAAGTAAACAAACCTGCAATGTAGGTACTCCTGATGGCTCCCTTTGCGCTTCAACACCTCTTTAAGTATAGTCTTCTCCACTGGACTAACCGACTGGGCATTAAGCCCAGCTGCAACCGCAGCTGCTCTACCAATTTCAATTTCCTTGGAAATAAACGGAACGAAATCACACTTATCGCTTCCTCTAAAGGACTTGTCACTTTGACAATCCAGAAAGCCTTGCTCATTCTCCCAACTCATATCTTCTCCATACACCATGTTTTCATGCTTACGCTTTCTAGCAATGCGCTCTGGACGTTGCAAGGTGGAGAGCTTCCCAGAATTAGGTAACGAAACTGCATCACCTCCGAAATTTTCATCTTCATAGGGAGTTACTGAAACCGGGGAAGCTTCAGCAGTTCCATCTTTATTAACTTGGATACCACCTCCGTTAGAAGCATCACGGTGTGAAGAACACTTGCACTTCTGACAGATAGCAACCTCAGAATTAGACTCAAGAGAACGATCCTCAATATTAACTTGGACCCCACAGTCACACATAACAATATTTTCCTCTCGGCAATGACCAGACTCTGATTCTGGCTC
This sequence comes from Moricandia moricandioides, assembly GCA_905132885.1. Classification (NCBI taxonomy): domain Eukaryota; kingdom Viridiplantae; phylum Streptophyta; class Magnoliopsida; order Brassicales; family Brassicaceae; genus Moricandia; species Moricandia moricandioides. The sequence continues at coordinate 48,493 of CAJHQQ010001135.1, forward strand.
TCCCAGGTGTGTGTGTGGATCAGGAGAAACAGCTGCAACTTCTTTTCTGGCAATAGGAGGATAAACATCGACACGGACATTTGGCAGTGGTCTCTTGGATTTATCATCAGGAAACTGATGAAAGGCATCTGCTTCCTTCTCGCTGCATAGTGTCATGGGCATTTCTAATGTCACTGATCTTGTACTCGATTTAACCTTAGCTTTATAAATATCATCCAAGCTCTTTTTGTTTACAGTACCTTCCCTGCCAAGCTCAGATGCATCGTCAGCCATATCAGGGCTTGGGATCAAATTAGAATCTGTCACAGTATCAATAGGAGGAACATCCTTGTCATTCCTAATCCTTCCTGATCCAACCCTTTTCTTCTGACCCTTCAATCTCTTCCTAAAACTGGCTAAGGTGTCATCCATATCTTCAGAATCCTTGCGTACATGACTCAATTTCTTCTCTTTCTGCCTCTGTTTACCTGTACTCTCTGTCTCCACTTTATTCTTAGAAGCAGTTTTGTGCTTCACAACCTTTAAGAGAGATCTGATAGGCTCATCATCATCAGCATCATCTTCGAACTCGAAAACCTTAGATCCTTTCTTGGAACCACATTTCTTCCCCTCTCCATCCATATCAATCTTCTCAATATTCGCACAGAACTAACAAAACTTTCCCCTAAGCTTCTTCACCTGAAAAAAAAATCAACAACGCATATCACACAAAACCTCCCTTCCAAATCGACCAATATACAAAGAAAAACACCACCTAACCTTAACAATCAATCTAGTCTCCTCTCAAACTTGCCACGGGAAGTAAGAGCCTCAAATTTTAGGGTTTTCTAGCAGAGTGAGCTCGAAACCTGGAAACCACAGAGAGCAAACTGAGCAACGGAGGAGACGATTGGGGCAAAGCAAATAGATGAAACAGAAATGAACGCCGGAGATAGAGAAGGGAGATCTGCCGGAGAAGAGCACAAATTTCAGGTGGGTTCAAAAGTTGATTTAGGGTTCGCTAAGAGATTGATAATGAAAACGAAATCGAAATAGGATACGAGAAGCAGTAGCGGAAGTGCCCTTTACCTTGGTCTTAGAGATAGATCCTCGCTTCAATGTTTCAAAACCCAAACGAAGCTCGTTTGGGAATACAACGATTCGGAACGCTTTAAAACGCGGCGTTTCCATGCTTCCTATGAGATTGGCAAATAATTAATTAGTGATTCATAAATTTTCATCTAAAAAAATGTTACTACCAAACGAAAAATGACAAATTTCTCAAATAGTCATTTTTAAAGTTTTTGTCACAAAATAGGTATTAAAAATAAAATGATCAAAATAATTTTTTTTTATTTTAAAAATTTTAATATTTTATAATTTTTAAAATTTTAAATCTCAACACCAAAACTCTCACCCCATAACTCTAAACCCTAAATTTATATTAGTTAACCTAAGGGTATAAATATATATATTTATATTATTTAATAAAGTTTATTTTGGTTATTTTTCTCTTTGAATACTATTTTTGATACAAAAAAAATTTAAGTCTATTTTAGTCTTTATCTCAATGAATGATATGAAAAATCTATTTTTTTTATGTATCATTAGATTACCTTAAATTATAGTAATTATTTATTATGAATAACAGGAAACCTATTAAATATGTGGTTTTTAGCATTCGAATGACCTATTACATTTCGTTTTTCTTCCTCTAAAGTTTTCGTTCTATTGTTTCTGTTCTCATGATCTAAGTTTGTAGCATAAATTGAGATAATATAAGTTTTTGTTTGTTTAAAAGAATACCTTAAAATAGATTAAAAAAACTCAATGATCAAAATAAATTTTATTAAATATTGTAAATATATATATATATATATATTTCTTGAGTTAACAAATATATACTTAGGGTTTAGAGCTATAAGGTAATGCTTTGGTACTATTATCTGTTTTTACTTTTTCTAAAAAGACATTTTCAAATACATTTTTTTAGGAGGCAAAAGAATTTTAAATAAATTAGAATACTAAATTTCACATTCCAAAACTCCACCTCACCCCTTAACTCTAAATTCTAAGTTTTAGATTAATTATTTCTATAGTTACAAATATTTTTCTCTTTCTTTAAAAAATAAGGGTAAAATTACTTAACGTAAACATGAAAAATTGTATTAGAAATGTGATATTTTAGATAATTTTCCTTTAAGAAAAGGAACAAAAACTAATTTTGCTCAAAAATATGATTAATTAATTATGAACAATCAATAATTGGGTCAATTTTAAGAATTCTAGATTCCATGGGAGCCTATTAGGTCAAAGATGTGGTAGAATTTGCAGTTTTTACCAAATATTTTTATATATTAATATTTTTGAAAAATATTATAACTTCTTATATTATCGTATTCAACATTTGTTTAAAATAATCAAAATCCAAAGTTATTTAATTAGTTAAAATAAATTTTCAAAATATTTCTTCTTGTTAGAAAACATTTTTTTATCAAAAATAGATATCTAAAAGGATTTAGAACAATCTAAGAGTTTAATATAATTGGAGAAATTCATAATTAATGTGAATCACTTCAGGACCTTGAATTTTATAAAATCTTATTTTTTTATCAAATTTATTCGTTTAAATCTCTTAGGTTTTGCCTATTGTGAAATCTATTAGTTTAAATCTACTAAGTTCTAGTTCACCAATAAATACTCCAACATTTGTCTATATGATCTTCATTATCCATGCACGTTCAGTTTTAAGTTTGTTTGGTTTTTCAATTTTGATTTTTCATAGATATAAAAACCATTAAATTATTTATGAAATTCATTCCAATTTCATTTTATTCATTTTTTTAGTTTTTAATTTGATACGAATAAACATGTTAATATTAAAAAAAAAAACAGATCCAATTTGATTTTGGATTGGTCATTGAATAAATGTATTGGGTAATTCGAGTTTTCTAATAAAATATCGAATCTTTTTATGTTGAAAATTATATTTTGGATAATATTAAATATCTCATAGATATAAATATTTTGTTCTAAATTATATTTCAAATATTTGGTAATTTAAAAATTTGATTAATATTTAAGTGTATAAATTTTATTTTGGATATTTAGCTATTTATTGGATTGTTGGTTTGGTATGGTAGGATTCCAGAGGAAAAATGAATAAAAAAAATAATATACACGTAGAAAAACAAGAGGTGTTGGTGTTTAACGGCTGGTTATTTAATAGTTTGAGAGGAAGAGACATGTAAATTATTAAGTGGGGAACCAATTTTTTAGAGAATATCAAAATTGAAGATGTTAAGTAAAAATGATAGACCATTTACAATTTATTCGTTCACCTTTGCAGTTGTGAACAATTCCTTTTCCAATTTCTATATTGTGAAAGGTAATCATCGTATTTTTAAACTCTGATCATTAGCGAAGCCTTTTCTCATTTGTAAAGTGGGTTTGGCATTTCTGTGAGGTTTTGGTTTAATATTTGGATTAACGTTAGTCCTTTTGATTGATCTCACGTTTGAGAATGAACCAGGACTTTCAAGTTTACATATTCATGTTGTGGCTGTGGATGGTCTTTTCTCGGGTAGTTGGTGGTTGTATATGTCATGAAGCAGGAATTGTATCCTCTAACTTCTAAGACAAAGTTTATCATACCTATTTTGTATTCTAGTATACGTAGTTGATGATTTTTATATGTGGAAGTCAGAGAATAACCCTGCTATTGTAGTTTTCTCTTCTTTTAAGAGTTAGGAAATGGCTGAGATACGCTTAATGTAGTGGAGTGGCACAAAGAAGCATGGTTCTATGGCTCTATTCTAAAACATTATTTTATTACTTGGATTGTTGATTGGAATTGCATGCTTACTCGAGACAAATTGAGAAGCTAATGGCTTCGTAATTCAGTTGAATGTCTCCTTTGCTCAAATCCTACAAAATTTTGTTAGCATCTTTTTTTCGACTGTGATTTCAGTTTTTAGGTAGGTAGGCTCTTTTTCAATCAATAATCCATTTTTACGCCATTTTTTCCACATGCCTGATGAACCAAACTTAAAGTTGTTGGATATGTGGATGCTTCTACTGCGCACGATTCCTTTACACGAGGAAGAGGACACAACTTGGTTTGCGGTTAATGGCGTGCCCATTTGATATTCAATTAGAGAGCATACACTCATCTCAGGATTGGACTGCCATGAATACGCGGCTAAGTATGAGAAGATTGGGAGCTTTGCATTTGTAGACATGCATTTTAATTCACATAAGGAGATAACGATGAAATTTATGGAAGAGAAGTTGTTGATTATGAGAGCACGTGGGGATCGACTCAGGATAGCGGTGCTTTACTTCCTAGGCACGGTTATCAGAGGGAATGGAAAGTATAATGCCCCATTTAACTCTTTCATTTTAAGAGTCGTCAACAATGTGAGGTTTGTAAAACCTTTCCTTGGGGTCACTTGACGTTTGATGATTCTATCCGGTTCATCAATCACGTGATGAAGCATCTCAAGGGAAAACCTAAGAATACTGTCAACTTTCTTGGTTCCATACTTCTTTTGGAGGTAAATTTTACTTCTTCATATGATTTTTTTTTTGTTTTGAGAATCAGCTCTAAGTGCTTTGTTTTGACAGTCAGGTCCTAGCATTTGAGTGTATTCCAGATCTGAATGCATAATTCATAGAAGGTGTAGATGGCTGTTTGAGAAAGTGTTCGAGGATGTGTAAAAAAGTGGTTCCAAAGTAACAACATGAAGGGTTATTCACTTGAAGAGTTGTATCGCACACTTGGAGAAACAACGGTATGTGTTGAATATTGCTCTGTTTTTATTAAGTGAGTGGATACAATATGTGTTTGATATTGTTTTTCGTTCTTTTTTCAGGTTATTAACAGTGTTATGGTTCTTACTGTTGATGAAGAACCTCTCATGGTGTGCATAATGGATGGAGAACCAGACTACAAAAAATAAGAAGGAGTAAGCAATTTGTGGAGGACATGGGTTACTGTTAAGGATAAGCCTATCTGGTGGTAAGATCTCTATGAGTTAGATGTGGTTTCAAGGGAGTTTACTAAGAAGAAAATAAAAGAGAAAGTGAGAGAAGAAGCATCCTCCTCTAATGGTTTAGAGGATATTTTGAAATGGATTGTATACCGGTTGATGACATATTTGAGTGAAGTGAGTGTGAAGGTGAAGACAATGGACAAGAGGCTTGGTGTCATTGAAAAGAGCCAAAAAAAATTAAAAAGGAGGGCTAAGAGGATGAAAGCAATGGAGAAGAGGATTGAGAATATTGAAGATTGCCAATATTACTTAAAAAAAGGCCAAGAAAGTAGAGACAATGGACATGAGGATTAATGGCATTGAGAAAGAAATGAAGGAACTGAAAGAGAAGAAGAACGAGAACAATGAGGGTTTCAACTACCAATGCATGGATTTTGACTGGGATATGGGGCGATATGACAAAAACATAGAGGAACCCGAATGTCATAAAGCTCAAGAGACTGATAAAGAGGAAGAAAACGAGGAGGCTGAAATCGAGATAGATGAGAAAGAGAGTAAAGAAGAGGTTCAGAAGAAATATAAAGATTTTGAGGAAGCGAAAGAACCTGAAGCTGAGGCTCAAGCTGGAGAAGACAAAGAATCTGAAGCGGAGACTAAAGCTGAAGATGTTGAAAAAGAAGGTGAAGAAGAGGTTGTAAGTGAGGCTCAGGTCGAGGAAGAGCTCGAAAAAGAGGTTGAAGAAAAGTTTGAAACCATAGTTCCATCTGAGGTTGAAACCGAAGCTCCACCTAAAGTTAAAAAAGAGGTTCAAAAAAAGGATGAATCTGAAGTTCAGAAAGAGGCAACTTGAGGTTAGAGAAGATGTTGAAAAAGAGGGTGAAGAAGATGTTTCTGTTAATAAACATGAAGGGGAAGAGCATATGAAATGCACAAAGGAAGAAAAAAAAGGGTGAATTCTTACCATTTGCAAGAGCAATGATGGAATTCCTGCTGTATATAAGATAGATGGAACTGAGGGAGCTCTTGCTCGTAGTTCGGTGAAGCATAATCCTAAGGCAATGGCGGTGAGGAAACATGCTCCTAAGAAGAGGGGTAAACCGAGAAAGGCTGCTAAACCACAAAAGTTTATAACATCACCAGTGACAAAAAGGGAACATGCACCATCACAGTGGGTTTCCAGTCCTTTCACTGAAGCTAATACCGATGAAATTGAAGGGCTCAAGAAAAAGCCTAGAATAAAGGCTTAAATGACAACTGACATAAAATATTTTGGGTGTTTAATATTTATCTTGGCTTTTGTTGTGAACTTACGTAGGATGCTATATTTTGTTGTTTGTTGGTCTGTAAAACCTGAATGTTATATATCTTATGTGGGATGCTTTGTGTTGTATGATTGTCTTGCAGCAGGTTTGAACCAATATAGTACAAGATCATCTAAGTCTTAAGAAAACAAATTTGTACTACTAGGTCTATTAGGTATTACTAAGACAAAAACATTGTCAAGACTTTGAGAAAAAAAAAGAAATTTATGACAAATGTCTAAAACGTGTAACACATTGTCAGCACTTTGTAAAAACAAAACCTTATGGCACATGTCTAAAACGTGTAACAGTAAAATATTAAATAAACATGTTTGAATATTAAAGTAATATTAATCTTACTCTTAGTAGTACTCAAAATGGTAGTAATATTTCTTTCTTCATAGTAATATTTTTTTCAAATTTCAATATTTTTAGTAATACAATCTGATAAAATTAAAATCAATACTAATGTATTTAGACAATTTTAGATTGTATATAATACATTGGCAGAAAAAAATTTCTGAAAATATGTATTTTTGGAAATTCAGCTCATTATGACATTCTCATCAAGACATTAGTATCGAAGTATAAGGATGTTTTCTATGTTAATGAGAAGTTTTCTACTAACATGAGAATTTTAAAGTATTTTATGTCCAATCTAACAAATAAACTCATATATAGACATATAATCACATAATATATAAGATACGTCTTCTAAAAATAAATAATAAGACAAAAATTAAGGTTCTTAGGAACATGCATAACACATAGTAATTCAAAGTATTTTAAGGTAGTTCAAAATAATACAATGTAGTACCTAGTAGTCCATATTACACATAGTAGTTCCAGTAGTACCTAGTAATCCATATTATACATAGTAGTTCAACTCGTACCTAGTAGTTCAGGGTTACCTACTAGTTCAAAACACAAGAGTCTCATGTTACTCGGTGGTGGCAGAAGTACTTCCACATTCAAAATACTCATATAAACCCCCGCCTCTCCTTCCATTGGCCCTGCTTCTTCCCCTTCCTCGGACTCTTCTTCGTCCACGAGATTCTCCGGCTGATGAAAACCTTTGCTTTTGAGTGGGTCCTTACTTTGTTTCATATACCATGGGAAGAACTTTAATTTCTTGAATTTCATCTTGTATAACCCATTAAGACATATGAGGAACATGATAAATCATCCTATAGTATGCCAATGCCCAAAGCTCCACCAAATAGTATTTCGAACAATACTCTTGTAGATGGAGGTCTCATTCTACGCTCAAGAACTTAGCATCAGCTATTGCATGGACACACGGGATTTTGTCTATATCGAAGCACCTGCAGCGGCACATTTTTCTGTCCAAATCAACCGTGTAAACCTTTATGTCACTGCCACTGACATTGTACTCAAGATGGAAGTTGTTTATCTCAGTAACATATAAACACCTTTCTACCAAGCATCTTTTGGACACTTCTTTTTCAACTATAGGCACAAGCTTTTTTGTGACTGGTATATCAGCTGCCTTCTTCCTATGTTTGTTAAACCATTCAGCCATTTTCTTAATGATAACATCAATTATCTGGAGCAAGAAGTATTTCCGCGCTTCTATAAGAATATTATTAATTGATTATGCTGCATTGTTTGTGTCCACATTGTATCTGTCTCCTTCAAAGTAATATTTTGCCCATTTTCCCACTTACACTTTTCTCCAGATACTCTTCTGCAGAAGGATACATACTGAAAAAAAGAACTATAGAGATCATCGAACTCATCGACTGTATAAGCATGTGCACACTCTCTAAACTTGATTGCGCAAACGTCTATGTGGTTGAAAACATGTCCTTTGACATTTTGAGACAAATGTCATATACAATATCCATGTGCGGCCGTTGGGAACACCTCAAGTATTAACTTAATCAAGTTTCCATTTTTATCCGAAAGAACCACTAGTCCAGTTTTATTTGATATCACTGACTTCAACTTATTCATAAACCACGTCCAGCTATCATCTTTCTCACAATCAACTACACCAACTGTAATAGGATAGTGGTGATGATCAGGATTTTGAGCCGTCGCAACAAGCAGAACTCCACCATAAACTTGCTTAAGATGTGTTCCATCCACAATGATAACTTTCCTCATCGCTACAAACCTTTCTATGGAATCTCCAAATGCAAAAACAATAGATATTTAAATCTTTGCGCCGCAACCACTTCAACATAACTTACTGAGTCTGGATTCTTCAACTGAAGCATGTACATATAATGTATCAAAGAAAAACTCTCTTCCAGAGTACCTAGCACTTCATTAGAAGCCATCCTTTTTCCTCTCCATGCTGTGGCATATGATACATTAACACCAACCTTGTGGGTAACCATACTGATTAGATCATTTGGAGTTGGTGTGTCATATCTATCGGGATATTCTTCACCCAAAACAGATGCATCAACTTGTGGTGTGCCTCTCCTTCTAATTCTTAGGGTACTTGTAGTTACAACTGAGCATGTATGAGACTTTATGTAAGTTCTAACTGTCCAAAGATCTAAATTCTTAAGGTTTGTTACTCGCAAATATCACTTGCAACCTTCTTTGGCTCCTCGACATTTTTGCACAAATCTCACAGCATCAGAATTATTTTTTTTCATACTCAAAAACATTCTTATGTGCACCCCTCTGAACTAAAACTTGCATGGTTGTCTTAGTTCTGAATTCTTGACCCTCAACCAAATTGCTACTATCATCCAAATCTTCATATACTATTGTTGTGGCTTCAATTCCTGGTCTTGCGGCTTCAACTTCCACTCTTACTTTTGTTCCTTCATACCCATGCTCAAAATTCTCATGCATCTCAACGTCTTCTTGTTGTTTGGCTGTGTAGAGAGTGACCACACCATCCATCTCATCTTCCACAAATGCATCATCATTAGTTCCATCTTTCTCAGTTACATTTTCCGCAGTTCCATCTTCCTCAGTCTCATAGTCCTCAGTTCTATCTTCCTCAATCATCTATGTTAGTATCCTCTCTATAAAAAAGACCAACATAGCTATCAGCTCCACCATCCTCTCCTGGAAGTGGGATACCACCATATGTATCATCTATGTCATTGTTGATCTCCACATCTAGAATACTTCTACTTTTATCATTATTCACTTCCATTAGATAATCCAAAACGTCTTCATCGCACCAAATATATGATTTCTTTTTCAAATACAATACAATTGGAAAGTAACTAATCTTCACCATTCCATCTCCATCTACCTTAATCTTTCTGCATATACGCTCAACCAATCCAAAATATGTAACCTCTTCCACAGATGTCTTCATTATTAGTGTGTGAGTTTCATCTTCTCCCGAGATCCATCTTATCTCAGACCCATCCTTGATGTAACTTCCCCGTAGTCAAAACATATGATTTTAATAGGAGGCCATGGATTTCCTTGAATAAATATAATTATGATCAGTTTCAACAATTTAAAAAATCAAAGTTGTTCAATAACTTTGATACATAGTCGTTCTAGTAATATAGTAATACGCGTTTCACTTTAGTAGTACTAGTAATTCCAGTAGTTCCTTGAAGTTTTCATTTTAATCAATTTAACCCTTTTAACCGGCCACAAGGGTGTTATACAACTCACAATATCATCTACCAACATCGTAATTTATTATTTTTTCTTCAAAATAGTGCAAAATAAGCAGAGTTATATAAAATAGTTATTAAACATCATTTTATTTGTTTTATACCCGTATACTTCAAATTTCGTTTTCATTGATTTAAGTCATTTTAAATGACCAAAAACTTTTTAGACAACCTACATTATTGTCTAACACCATTTTAATGTCGTTTTCATTCAAACCCGTGTAAAATATAGACAAATATATTTATATTTTAAAAAAAAACCCAATTTTTTTAGTATTAAACTTTAATTTTTACGTTACCCATAACACATACAATGTATATAACACATTCCTACGAATATTTCACGAAAAGACGCAATTAAATTACCTCAAAAATCACCTTCAAATTCGTCAAATGGAGTTCACCATGAGCAAAAAGTTGAATGTGGTTGGGAGATGAAGAAGAAGGGGGACACGTGTGAGGGAGAGGGAGGCTGTCTGGAGTGGGGACCGTAAGTAGATTTAAGTTTAATGCATGGACTTTATGAGGTGAATTGGGATCCGCGTCGATTTAAAATAATAGAAAAAGTGAGGTACGCGTCGACTTAGAATAAGCATAAAATATGGGACTTGCACCCACTTAAAATAACAAAAAGATATGGAGATATAATGGGGTCCGTGGATGAGCTCTTAGAAAAAAAAAGAAAGACCAATGGAGGAAGAGGTAAAATGAAGGGATAATGAAAAAAAGAGTGGGACAATGAAAATATAATTTTTAGAAGTGGGGCGTTTTAGATTACTCTTGAGATACGAGTGATTGTGTGTGTTTAGTATTATATATTTTCTGAAAAGAGTGACAATGACAAGAGAGAGAGAGAGAGAGAGAGAGAGAGAGAGAGAGAGAGAGAGTAATAAAATCTTTTTGATCTCATGTGTATTGTTGTTTACAAATGAACATGAAACCTCTTTATATAGAGGAGAGAATTCGGTGTAATCAAATCGATTTCGACAAAAAGACATAACTTATGATAAGCATTATCTCTTTTTTTAACTTTATCTTTTCCTAATAGATAATTAACATTTTAACACTCTCCCTTAATTATTTATTTTGTATTACGTAATGTCTCGTTAAAAATCTAGTCACGGAAAACCCGATGGGATAAAAACGCTGACGAGAAAAATAAAGTACAGTAACATAATCGCCCCTCGAGAATACTGAACATAATGTTTTCTTCACAGGTTACGCAAATGTCACATCCCGAGACCATCGACGTGTTTTTGAAATGTTGTAGTGGGAAAATCATTTGTGAATAAGTCAACCGGATTTTCGCATGACCATATGTATTCAATGTCCACTTCTTGATTTTCTCGGGCTCCCATATGTACGAGAAAAATCTTGGAGGGATGTGCTTTGTTTTGTCGCTCTTGATATATCCTTCTTTGAGTTTAACGACACAAGCCGAGTTATCTTCAAAGACTTTGGTTATCTCTTTCTTAATCCTATTCCACTTGCTTCTTGTATGTGGTGACTCATTGATCTAAGCAACACACATTCTCGGCATGCTTTGTGAAGCGCAATAGTTTCTTCTTGATTTGAAGAAGTTGCAACCAGATGTTTGTTTCTGCGAATATCCAATGATCCATACAAATATGCAGTCACAAAGCCCATAAGATGCATTTCAAGATTTCTTGATGCCACTAGGCTCATCAAAAATCTAAACGTAATTGCATCCATTAACGGGGAATACGTTTCCTAAAAATCAATTTCCAGTATCTGAGAAAAAAAATTGAGTAACTAATCGGGCTTTATATCGTGTTACTTCATTCTTTTTATTTACTTTTCTCACGAATACCCACTTGTACCCAAAATGATTTATATTCTTAGGTTTTATGACTATAGGTCCGAAGACCTTCCTTTTATTCAGGGAGAGTAACTCAGTTTATGTGGTATTTTCACTCTTCCCAATCATGTCTTTTCATACATTCCAATATGGACCTTGGATCTGAACCCTCACTTTCGTGATTTATTTCTTTCAACACAGAAAAGAAGAACATTTCATCAACATCTTTTATTTTATTCTTGATCCATAATTTTTCATCTCGGACGTAATTGATTAAAATATCATACTTTTATGTTCTCTTCTCGTCATATGGATCCTTATCTTTGTTTGGTTCTTCTTGAACCTTTTCATTTATGCCTTTGTTCTTAATATAAACAATTTTGCAATCAACTGCAACCGTTTTATCAATGATTCGGCCATGCCATTTTGTGTATGAACATGGAGAACCGTTATATCGAGTCAGGTCTATTCGGGTCAGGGTCTATTCGGATCGGTTCTTTTGAGTATAAAAATTCTGGACCCAACAAAGTACTTGTTAATTTTTGGTTCGGTTTTGTGTCAACTATTTTCAGATTGATTCTTATTCAGACTTTCAAATCTAGGTAAAATGCCCAAGCCCACTTCAATGAACAACGTTAATTTTACTTTATGTCATACTTTTCATTTTCCTGATTCCCTTTGTTTTATTTTATTTGGTATTTAAGTCAATGTACAAAGATTGAAAAAAAGTAAATTTTATACAATTTTTCTTGATTAAAATTATTAATAATACTAAATTAACTAATGTTTAGTATTTTGTAACTGATCACAAATCTCAAACAACATAAACTTTTTAAGAATAGTAATGTTTTGTAACAAAACAAAATTTTTAACAATTTTAAGCAAACCGTGAATATGGGCTGGCCCATGGGCTTTAAGAATATCTACAGAATAAATGCCTAGGAAATTACGTTCAATTGGCATTTGCCACTAGGCTGCTTTGACTAGAACTTGACCTCTCTAGTCTTCTCCGAGTGAAGAAGGAACGATCTCACCACAGAGAAAGAAAGAGAGGGAGAACTCGAAGAAAGGTTCAGCGAAGATGAGTACCATGAAGTTCTGTCGCGAATGGTATAAACTTATTCTGTTTCTTCTTCTACTCAAAAAGTTTTGATTTTAGGGTTTGCATCTCTTAGTTTTGTCTGAATCGTTTCGACTCTGCACTTCTTACGAACCTTTGGGTTTTTGTATTATTCTTTTGTCCTCAGTAATAACATCTTATATCCGAAGGAAGACAGAGAGCAATCGATACTCCTCTACGCCTGCCGTAATTGCGACCACCAGGTTAAGTTTTGTGTTCCATGGCTTTCTTTTGAATGAAACTAGGGTTCCTTGGTCTTTATGTCGGGTTATATGTATAGATAGACGTTTGTTGAAACTCTTTTGGTTTCACCTTAAGTATCTGTAAGATATTTACTTAAAGCTTTGTTCTTTGTTTGATACACTGATGATGCTGTTTCCTCTCTTACACGGTTTAGAGTCATATGTAAGAACTTAAAATCGAACCCGAGAAACAAGAATTTAACTGAGTTTAGATCCACAGTCCAGCTCATAGTTTATCAGCAATAAGCTAACTCTGTGCAACTTTTCTTCTAAAACATCAACTATATCCACCTTAGCTTAATACAATGAGAGCTCATATGAATCTATAGCTTATTGGTGGATTTACTAACCCAATTAGTTATATCTTTCATGTTGTTGTGGACATCGGTTTTGTAGGAAGCAGCAGATGACAACTGTGTTTACAGAAACGAGGTTCACCATTCTGTTAGTGAGCAAACTCAGATCCTCTCTGACGTTGCTTCTGACCCGACTCTTCCCCGCACTAAGGCCGTGCGCTGTGCTAAGTGTCAACACGGTGAAGCTGTCTTCTTCCAGGTGAATGCTTTTTCTTTAAAAGCTTAAATTTATTGTCATCTAACTTAAAGATCAAAAGATATTGCTTTCTCATTTGGTTAAGCAAATTCTACACCACGATATCTTGCTGTTCTTGTTTATGATATAGCTCGTGTGTGTGATTGAATCTGTAGGCTACTGCTAGAGGCGAGGAAGGAATGACTCTGTTCTTCGTTTGCTGCAACCCTAATTGTGGCCATCGCTGGAGAGAATAGAACTAGTACTAGTTTACATTGATTTTCCCTCTGTCACGTGTTCTTGAATTCTTCTGGAAGAGTTTCATACATTCAGTTTGGAGTTTGTTGACAAATACGAATACTGTGGGGGCCGGTAAGTTCGTGAATTTCAGGGTCTTTTATGATCGTTTTAGTTTTACCTGGGGCTAATTATTAATTTGATGATCTATGTGGGGCCGTTTGGAAAATTCGTTGTTATCCATGGGGTTGAATTGAATTCGTGGAAACTAGAAATTGGCATTAGGCCATGTTTATCCACGGTCTCTTAGGCGGAGTTCTTAACTTATAATTCACGTGTTTTTCTTTTTTTTAATTTTCCCATTAAGAGACGTCTATTAGGTCTCTTATTTAAGAGACTGTTCTTGTTGTAAACCTTATGGTTTTGGAATGCACAAAGTGGGCTTTATCTTCTTGGTCGATACTTGGACCATTGGCCCATATGATTCTCGGATGAGCCAGTTCATCATTCTATTTGTCTTGGCCGAAATTTTTACCTTGTAAACTTGTCCCACATCGAGTATAAGATGTGGGAAAGTCGGCCATGAGGCCATATATATATGTGGCCCTATTGTACTTAATTGATACATAAAAAAATCAATAAGAACAAGTCTTACACACACCTAAACATAGCCGCCTATCTCTCTCTCTAACCTAACCTAATTCGAGATCAACCTCTAGCAAAGGTGCGAGATTCACAACACGTTATCAGCACGAAGCTCTAAGCACAACCAGCTCTAATCTACTTTGAATCTTTTTTTGATTGATTATTCAAGGTTCCTAAGAGGAAGCCAAGGAGAAAAATCGACAAGGATTAAGGTATGTTATCAAACTTAATCTTGAGGTTCACATCCGATTTTAAGCCTAAAGTTTAGATCCGATTTTTAAAACTTATGTTGAGGTTCTTGCGGTTTGATTTTTGAACTTTTGCCATAATTAAGATTGAAATCGAACCATTAGGTTGCTAGATGTTCATTGAAAGGTTGCTAGACAATCGAAACTTCTAAAACCCTAATCCAAAAAAGAAAACCTAAATCAATCCGATTAAGGAAAACCTAACCTAAAAAGAAATTTCTAAAAAGGAAAACCTAATCATAAAAGGAAAACTTTAAACTTAAAAGGAAACCTAAATCTATTTGGTTTAGGAAAATCTGAAAAAGGAAATCTTATTTAAAAAAGAAACTTACCTAAAAAGGAAACTTACCTACAATGAAACTTATCTAAAAATGAAACTTATCTAAAAAGGAAACTTACCTAAAAGGAAATTTATCTAAAAGGAAATTTACCTAAAAATGAAACTTACCTAAAAATGAAACTTATCTAAAAAGGAAATTTTCCAAATTTCTAAAGTATAAGATTTGAATCCTAAAACCGTAGAATAAATTAGAAAAGTTTGTTTTTGCATGAAAATACATGCATTGGTCGATGATGCTAGACCTAGACAATGGTCGATGATGCTAGACCTAGACAATGGTCGATGATGCTAGACCACGAACCGCGGATGGTCGTTGGTACGTACCATGCGGTACGAACATAACACGAACGTGGATGATAGAAGGCACGTACCATGCGGTACGACCAGTCACGTACCATTCCGTACGACCAGTCACGTACCATACGGTACAACCCGCGGTGATCCGTATGAACCACGACCCGCGACCAAACCACGAATACGGATGGACGATTACCTGCATCATGCGGATAGACCACAATCCGTGAAGGTTAATGATGCGTACCCTCAGGTACGGCTAGACCGTGATCCGCAACGATCGATGATGCGTACACGGTACAGCTAGATCGTGGACGGTCGATGACCCACACCAGTACGTGCGGTTAGACCACGAACCACATGGATCGATGAAGCGTACCACGACGTACAACCAGACCGTGTACTTGTCCAAGAGATGTGGACAAGATTTTAAAACTGATTTTCATTACGATCTTAAATGGACAAGAGATGTGGTTTAATAAGACCTAAACAATCTGAATCTTATTGTCAGATGCCAAACATCACAAACTTGGACTTTGCACCCCTCAGTGTCAAAGGTGACAATTACTTGCAATGGGCATTAGACATTGAGATATCTCTTGGAGCCAAAGGCCTAGAGCATTGTATCGTTGAGGATAACAATGCCAGCAAGAGAGAAAACTCAAAAGCCCTTATGCACATCCGACATCACATAGAGGAAAGCTTGAAAGCTCAATACCTCACAGTGAATGATCCATATGAGCTATGGAAAGAATTTAAGATGAGATATGATCATCAGAAGACTTTGGTTCTTCCAGCAGCCACCTATGAGTGGATTCACCTCAAGATTCAAGATTTTAAGTCTGTGAATGAGTACAGCTCAGCCTTGTTCAGGTTAGTCTCACAATTGAGGCTATGTGGCGAGATTGTAACTGATAAGCAGTTGTTAGAAAAGACATTCCAGACAATGTCTTCAAGCAATATGTTGCTTCAGCAACAATATAGACAAAAGGGATTTAAAACCTACAGTGAACTCATTCATTGTTTATTGCTTGCAGAACAGAACAACGAGCTGCTCTTGAAGAGCAGTGAGCTTAGACCCCCAGGTACTAAGCCTGTCCATGAGGCAAATCATGCCAGTCTAAGATTGGTACAGAGGCCAACCATGTCCATCATGACCAAAGTGGTCGCAGTTCTTCATATGGGCGAGGACGCGGCCGTGGAAGTCAAGTGCGAGGACGTGGACATGGTAGCCATAACAAAGGGCATCTTACCCCTTATGACCGTCCAAACCAGTCCAATCATGGATGTGGTAAAGGCAAAGGCAATGGGACATCTTCAAGACCACAAAATCCTGGGACCTCACCTTGCCATAGATGCGGAATGATAAACCATTGGGCAAAAAATTGTCGAACACCTAAGCATCTGGTCGACCTCTATCAAGAGAGTCTAAAAGGCAAGAATCCAGAAGCTCATATGATGTATCAGGATGATGAGGGTGACTTTGATCACAACCAAAATGACCTTATGGATCATGAAATTGATCATAGCAAAGATGATCCCATGGATCATGAAACTTCGTATATGTTGAAGGATAACCAAGTAAATAAAGTGATGCTTTGGTGTTTAGGCTTTTATATTTCTAAGTGTTTTATTTTATAAAGTGGTCAAAGACTATACCTATATACTCTAATCTAAACTATGCTAAGGATCAGTATGATAAGAGCCAAAGAGCCATGGTAATCAGATTGGTATACCGCACGAAATTACACTTAATGACATGACCGGATTAGCCATCAGAGTCCAAACTTGATGCAAAGAAAGAAAAGGCACAAAGAGTTATCACATAAAATCTCACGTTGTGAAACATGTACACAAGGGAAACTCATTAGGCTTTATCGTCCTAAGTATCACGAAATTATAAGTATGTTCATGAGGGGGAGTGATGACAAATCCCGTGGTCCATAAACATACTACAAATTCGTGTATCATGGTATATAACCATGCTATAAACGGTTTAGAGTTTTCAAACTCTCTCGGTGGTACATCATCCACGTCAAGCTTAATGCTTAAAGGACATCATAAAATTACATGTCTAAAGATTAAATATGCATCAGGCCATATAAGTGAGCATAGATATTCTCATCTCAGATTAAGGGTCATAAACCAGACATATACCATCTTAAGATAATCTGGATATACCACCACAGACATATGTGCCACTTAAGATGGAACATCAGAAGAGGATTGAGAATGAGAATATATGTTGGATAGGAGTATGACTTTCTCCCACGAATATTTAAGGAACTTTGAGCCAAATATGGGTGATCAGATTAAGTGGCCAGGTTCACGGATTGCATGATTAATGAATCCGACCATCCAACATTAAAAGGAGAAAACTATAAGCTGGTAAAGAGAATGGTATCAACCATCATTGTCTTGGCAAGATCCTCGGACAAGTAAATATAAGACGTCCAAATGATATAAAAACTAGTAGAACTAGAGGCCAGACACATTGACCCAAAAATAATACCAGCTTACACCAAATGAATTGTTGTCCTAGAAGAGACACAATCAAGTTGCTACAGAGTCGATACAAGATAGACCAATATGTTCCATAATATAAAGAAACCTCGGAAGGAAATGAAATGGTGCATAGAAATTCTCGAGGTCATAAAATGAAATCATTACCAGACATAGAAAATGGTCGACCACAATATAAGATACCATACAATGGAATTTGGGACACCAAAATCCATGGTACTTAAGGTGATTTGGGACGCCAAACACCAAAGTATTAAAGGTCATAAGATTGCAATCAACTATGTCATGTCTGAAATAAAATGGAACGCAGAAAATGGTATCGATACCAATGATATAAGACTGCGCATACAAAGTAGCACTTGAACATAAAACGAGGATCACAAACCCACATGAGAGTACTCATACTCATAAGAAAAGTGGGGTTTAAAAGGTTTAAAGAACCTATTGAAATGATGGACGTATTGGCCATATAACGCCATCCGATAAACTAGTGAATGGGGTCGTGTGAAGAAAAGAAAACCATGAGATAAAAGGACATGGTCACGTGGTCTAAGACGTGCATGTTCCTACTTACAACATTTGAACATAGCTGATTACACAAGGTTACTCACAGAGACCAAGGAACAGATTATAACATATATAAGATCTGTGGTGGATGCTACTACAATCCGAAATGATAATGTCTGGAAAGAAATGATGATGTAGTAAGCAATATATTAATCACTGGATAAAGGTACTAAAGGTACCATAAAGATGAGAAAAGAAATTCTCAAAGAACGGCTTTGTTCCTTAGCCATCTAAGAACTGATGAAATGCAGCTGCATACGATATGATATAATATTATCAACCAAATGATAATCAGTGAAAGAGTTCTATAAGAACCATCCAAATCAGTTTATATATTCATTATAAGAATGAAATTCCTTGTGTTCATAAACCAGCTTGAAAGAAAGTTGATTGATTCCAAAACGATACAAGTTATCGATTGATTCTTAGACAAGTTATGATCATGATATTTGGATCATAAGATCGTGGTCTATATGATTTATGGTTGGTCCATAACTAAGAACATATTGAAAGAAATATGAAATGGTCGTAAAGAATGTGGATTCCATCAATACCGACTATAGCAAGCTATAAAAGCTGCGGTCGAGGGTATCGGCATAAGTATGGCCGAACATACAGCCATAATGACTAACATGGTCAAGGTACCTCAGTCGAACCAAACGTTCAAGACCATAAAGGTCGAGGCTGAATGGAATCCCACAATACCGACCATGATGGCCATAAGGTCCGTGGTCGAGAGCCAAAATTGTTATGCCGACCAAACGGTCGACCATACGACCATGAAAGTAACATAATTATCCAAGGTCCCTAGAGCCAAGTTAATTTCGGCCAGGTAAACCTCATGGACAACCATATGATCAGATGGATTAAGATCAGAGAAACCAAAAATGGTTGATCATACGGGCAAAGGCCCAAACGACCAAAAGAATATGGTCGAGGCACGGTCGATACAATGGTTAGACCATAAAGGTCGATATAATTACAATCGACCATATGACCATATAAAACACATAATGGTCAAGAAATGAATCATTATGTTCGTGGTTAAGAAAGAGGTCATGAAACACAAGACCCAACCACGAGTGGCCAGATCATGAGCCATAGATACCATATAAGCTAACCATTGATAAAATGGATGACCAGATCTATATCAAATGGATACATTGATCATAACCATAGTCCATCAGCATGCATACATCTATGCATAATTTGAAATATAGCTGATGATGAAGAAAGGTAATGAAAGGTTCTAAGGAACTAATGGTAATCATAAACTTATACTTCGTTATTTATTTACAAGAAACGAAAGGTTTGAAGTTTGTTTACACTAACCATACTAACCAACCCAAAGAAGGGAAAATTGGTTTTGCAAATGCAAATTTTGTTTGATCATAAACAGGTTATGAGTTTACTCATGGAGGTACTACAACCTCATGAAGGTCATTGAAACAAGCCAAGGCTGCAGATGTCATTCAACCATCCGAAAATATTGGCATCCTTGAAGTAGGCAAGGCCGCAAGTAACATCATCAAACCGTCCAGAAGTATTGATCACACATGATACAAGTGATTAACCCGGTCGATGAAGAAGAGTGATACGGTCGATGATGATCCAGCATATGTGGTCGATAGTGATTCACCAATGGAAGTTTCGACCATTATCCCTAAAGGCGATGCATAGTTCAACCGAAGGGATGATACAATCCGTGACTCATCATGAAGAGATAGAAATGAGAAGACTGAAGAATCTATAGTGATGCATTCATCAGGGGGAGTAATGCGACTGTACTCTTTTTCCTGTCTATTGCTTCCCTTTTTACCACATTGGGTTTTTGGTTTACCATAGAAAGGTTTTAACGAGACATTATACCAAACGCATTGCGAACTCTAGATGGTTATGGCATTCAGTGGGGAGTGTTGTAAACCTTATGGTTTTGGAATGCACATAAGTGGGCTTTATCTTCTTGGTCGATACTTAGACCATTGGCCCATATGATTCTCGGATGGGCCAGCCCATCTTTCTATTTGTCTTGGCCGAAATTTTACATTGTAAACTTGTCCCACATCGAGTATAAGATGTGGGAAAGTCGGCCATGAGGCCATATATATATGTGGCCCTATTGTACTTAATTGATACATAAGAAAAGCAATAAGAACAAGTCTTACACACACCTAAACCTAGCCGCCTATCTCTCTCTCTCTAACCTAACCTAGTTCGAGATCAACCTCTAGCAAAGACACGAGATTCACAATAGTTCTTAAGTTTTCTTAGTTAAAAATCAAGAAACGTCTTTTAGAAAAGTTAAGAACCCCATACTAAGAGATCTTCAATAAACATGCCCTTACTGGTATGGCTTCTTCTAGTCTTAGCCGCTGGTTGCTATACCTTTGCTAGAACGTGTGCTAATATAATAGAAGGTTGATAAGTCTAATCTGTGATATTAATGTATGTTGAAAATGTTATATAATTTATTAATATTGAATAGTTCATTGTTTTAAATGAATAATTGGGGCTGAAATTTAAAATGATTTGAAGCGATTTGATTTCTTATAAGTTTTGAATAATTTTACGTGTATTTGAGAATTTGATATAATTTTGTTAAAATATTCTTTAATTTTATCTAAAAAGAATGAGAGTTGAATTTTTATTTTTACGACTAAAAAATTTCACTCAAAACTCTTAAAATATTTAAACACTTTAAAAAATGTATGTTGACATAAATTTTGTTGATAACAATAGATATCGATACTTTATGAATGATAAATTAAATAAAACTGAATTTTAAAGCATTTTTAAAAAGTCAGGTTTAAATAACAGTAAATTTGATATTTTAATATAAATCACATACCATGACACAATATATATATATATATATATATATATATATATATATATATATATCTTACAATACTAAAAGAGCAATATTAAACTCATTTAGACCCTCCATGTATGCAAATTAAATTAGCCAATAAAAACGAGTTATTATGCCATGTCACTACTGCTCTATAAAGTGAGCAGAAAAAGTGGGCTTTTCGTTTAGTCCAACAGAGTCCATATACTAAGCCAAAATTGATCTTAACGGAAACCGTATCCTTCGTTGCTACACACTCTTCATCTTCCTCGCTCCCATCTGCATAACCCAGCCGTTAAAGCCTGTTCTGATTCTCCCTAATGTCGGAGTCCCACTTTTTAACGTCATAATCAATCGACAATTGAAGATATTTTACCACTATATAAACCGATGGCAAGATCCAGGTCCCAAAAATACCTCACCATACCGTCCCAATTTCGCCACCATCCTTATGACTTCTCAGAGCAAAAAACCTTCATGTTTGTATTATTCCTTCATATAAATATTCATATAAGTATGTAATCATATCGATGCTGACTAATTTTCATGTTCATTTTTGTAAGATTATCGAAGAGGCTATGTTTCGGAGAGAAATTTTGTATCGAAAACTACGTACAATATCTTGACGCGTAGATTTCATAGCCGAGAAAGATAAAAGATGCACAACACAAGGAGTAGCAATTCCAAATTCATGTCAGATAACTATTTTTTCGACGTGGTTGAAATGAAATCTGAGAAAGTTTGTATCGAAAACTACGTACAATATCTTGATGCGTAGATTTCACAGCCGAGAAAGATAAAAGATGCAAAACACAAGGAGTAGCAATTCCAAATTCATGTCAGATAACTGGTTTTTCGACGTGGTTGAAATGAAATATGAGAAACGTGATTTCATGATAGCAAGCTTCAATCCTAATTGCTCTTTACTTTCTGATTCCTTTCATTATTCATTTCCATATCTTGCTTATGTCTTTTCTCAAATTTTTATGTGTTTTTTGGGTCGTCTATCAAATTTTCTATGTTAATAAATGGTCTCTGCTTCTTTTGTTCAAACTTTTTTCCGGACGGTTAGAAAACATATGCGCGTGAGTATACATAATCAATGGGGCATTCACTCATGTTTGTGATTTTTATGTTGTAGGAGAAATGTATATGTAAACATGACTGATTCGAGATTGTTGAACTGGTTAATCCACCACCATAATTGGTAGATTTATACATCTAAACTTATGGTGGTATTCTGTGTTGTACATGTCAGCTTCTCGAGAAAATATTTATCCACTGAAACGTCTTTGTTTCCAAACCAAAGAGTATTGTGTTTGTTTATTTGATTAAATGGCTCAAGTGTACTATATTTAGCTCTGAATTTCTATAAATCCTTGAGCTGTTTGTTTTTTCCTTGCAGCTCTTCACTTAATGTTGCTCATATTTTGGTTATGTTCTGATATCTTACCACAGAAATAAAGATTTGCTAAAAAAAGTAGGCCATTTTGTGATACTTCCTTTCGATCTTTAATTACTTACTATACATTTAGACCATGCTAACGCCAAAGAAGGAAGATGGGATTTTATATCCTGTTCATTAATCTGATTTTTCTTTAGTTTAACCGTAGGTATTAGAGTATTCAAATGTAATCATTTTTAACTGGACAATAATCTTCAAATCATTTATCACCTATGTTGCTCTTTGTTTGATTCCAACTTTCGAATTTGCGGTCTTCCATATGAAATTCATGTTGCGGTGTTGTGATAAATTGGTTTTATTATATATTAATGTATATGGGATCAAGCATGTGCGGAGAAGGAGCTCTGACAAATCGGTGACGCTGCAAACCTACATGAAAAAAATATGGTTACGGGAAGTTGTAAATTGAAAAACAAAGTAAATGTTGGTAAGTGATGATATTGTAATTTGTAAATGAGTTGCAAGAATTTTAGAGGGAGAACCACTCATATTTGCTTGACTTATTCATTGGTGTTTAACAGTTTTTTGAGGCTAACAAGTCTCCTGTTAGAAAAAAATATTACAATTTATCAATGTTAGTGAATATATATGTAGGGGCACTACTCTCGGGTATCTTCTTTCTTTATGTGAATTGCCTTGATGTTGTACTCGCATATTAGATTTAGGTACAAATTTCAGAAGAGATGAGAGATTGAATATAGATGACAATGAACCATGGTATGATGTTGATCATGAATATAGTGAATAGGAGTTTGAAGAGAGAGAACTGAAGCAGGAGGATCATGAGTTGGTTAACCTCGAAGAACTGGAGGAGGAAACAGAGGCCGACAAAAATGCAGGTGAGTTTACTGACGTTATTAGAAATGGTCCGGAGGAGCTAGAGAGTTAAGGTGTGATGTGCATACTTATGATGAATTTAAGCTTGAAGAAGTTGTTGATGTGGAAGAAGAAAAGAAGAGCATCACGATGTTCTCTGTGACGAGGTAAGCTCAGAGAATTTGAAATATTTGTTGGTTGCTTGGACAAAGGTACTACAGAAGAAGCCTAAAGAAAATTTTACCCCGTGGCGAAGTGGCTGAAATTAGGATTATAAAGAATCCAAAGAAAAAAATACAAAGCTTATGCTTGAGAAAAATGAGCTATCCAATAATAATCATATACACTTTAGTATTTGATGGAGACTTTGTGTAGCTTTACATTGTACATAATTATCTAAATATCTTGGTCATCGTATGTTCAACCATTATGTATAAGGATTGACCATATTTAGGCAAAGCTATGCGTAGATTGACCATATATAATCAAATGTGATCTTTTTTAAGTTCTTTTGACCGACATGTCAGTTTTATGTTTTTCTTCTCATTTTAAGAATTTATAAGAGTCATCATCTATAACTCTAGCTTACAAGATTATAAAATTCTTCAAATAGAATCATCTTTACCAATCAAAACTATGGGGAAAAAAAAAGTTTCGCCAAAATTAAATTTTGTGAGACACAAATGTTAGATTAGGATAACCATGCACAATTTTGTTAATGTAAATTAAATAAATGCATTTAGTTAGAATCAAAAGTAAAATAGATTATAATTTATAAACAATATTGTTCCATCTTGAGTTTGATATATATATATATATATTGTATAATCCATATAATCAAATAGATTTTATATATTAACATAAGTTAATATAAAAACCTAAATAAATCTGGCCGTAAAATAAAGAGATAAAGATCAAAATAGACCTTAAAAAGTTTTTTTTCCCCAAAATAACATTCAATGAGCAAAATGATCAAAAAAACTTTATTAAAGGGTGTAAATATATATTTATGTCCCTTGAGTTAACTAATATAAACTTAGGGTTTAGAGTTATGGGGTGAGGTTTAAAATTAAAAAGAAAATTAAAAATATTAAAAATTTTAAAATAAAAAGGGTTTATTTTGATTATTTTTTTTAATGTCTATTTTATGACAAAAATTTCAAAAGTCTGTTTAAGAGATTTGCCCTAAAATAAATCTTATGTAATTAATTTATAATAAAAAATAAAAGTAAAAATTCGCGTGGAGCGCAGTGAAAAACTTAGTATATATAAATCACATAAACTCTTAATTAAATACACCTTCCATTGACTATGATATCCGATTTTATGATTACGTCTAGAAATTGAAACATTAGCATGGGCTGCATTCAGAAATAATCATATTAAAATTTAAATGATAACCTATCTCAATTCCACTTGAATTTCTTTATCTTATGTAATCAAATAAGAAAAGTTAACGCTAGTTACAAAAATCAAATGGGCCCACCACAAAAGTTAAATAATCAGTAAGGCATCCGGATTAGTGAAAGAGAACATAAGTTTTTTTTTAAGGGAATACTAGATTCTAACCCCCACCCTGAAGAGTGGGTATATATATATATATTTTTTTTTAATTTTTTTTTAAAAAATTAATTTAATTTATATTTGTATTTTATTATTATATTTATGTTTAATTATTTATTTATCAGTAATATAAAAAATTTAATGTTATTAATAAAAAAAATAATACATATATAATAAATAATTGAACCAAACATTTATCAATAGGTAATGAACCTATTTTAATAGAATAAATTATTTTAATAGTAACTAGAATTTGATCCGTGCAATCGCGCGAGTTTTGTTTTCATTTTTGTATACATAGATAATTTTTTTACATCATTAGTAACATTAGTCATATATTTAAATGTTTATATAACTATTACAAACACAATAATTTTATAATATACATGAAAATCATATTTTAAAATTATTTTATATTTAAATTATATTAAATTTTGATTTGGGTTTCAAAGTTAGATTATAATTTAAGAAAATTTAATGTTTATTTAGATAATGTATATATATGTGTGTGTGTGTGTGTTAATTTTATGTTTATATGTTAATATCAAAAGTTTCAATTCATTTCTTATTATATATTTATTTTATTGGATTTGCATATGATTATTAAATAAAATAATATATGTAAAATTTATATTTTAAATTATTTTATATTTAATTTATACTAAATTCTGATTAGGATTGCAAAGTTAGATTACCGTTTAGCAAATTTTTTATTTTATTTAGATAATATATTATTGTATATATGCCAAAATTTTACTCATCTATCATATATGTGCAGTTTAATTTTCATATGTATCAAATTTAAAAATAAAACAAAAATTTATGTAAAATAGTACTGTTATATTATAAATTTTTAAATATTTTGTTACAAAAATACAAATTTATAAAATTTATAGTAATAATAGTATATGCCACATAAACATTATTATAAGGTTAGATAATATATAACATAAAATTATATTAAGTTATTGATAATTTATTATATAAAATATAACTTGATAATAAAAAGAAAACCCGCATGACCAATAATATTATAATAAATTCAAAAATTATTATAAAATTAGATAATATATAACACCAAATTATAATAAGTTATTGATAAACAACTATAACGTTACTCATATATTTAAATTTTTATATAACTATTACAAACACAATACTTTTATAGTTTACATTTTATATTTTATCTTATTCGATTTGAATTTGATTACTAAATAAATTAAAATATATATGAAAAATTATATTTTAAAATTATTTTATATTTGATATCTACTAAATTTTGATCCAGATTTAAATTTAGATTACCGTTTAGCAAATTTTTATGTTTATTTAGATGATATATTATTGTGTATTATCTATAATTATATTTTATATAGTTCGAAATTAATTAAATAGTTACATAATAAATAATGTTGAGATCTTGCTAAAATCTTTTTCAAAAGATTTGTTATAATTTTTAATATATATTTATATTTAAAATAAAAAAAGATATTATGATTAAAATAGTTACAAATATTTTATCATTAGTTTTAATGAAATACATTTTATCAAAGTTTTCTAGTAGTAGTTCAAATAAAAAAATCACACATAAAATGAGTCATGACTTTTATTTTAATAGAATATATTTTTTTATAAGAAGGGCCATTGAATAATTAACATGTGACCCTCTCTTTATATTTTAAGTGTATCTCTTTAGGAAATATCATCTCTCACTTTTTTTGCTTGTTTATTTATTCATAAGAAACAATAGGAGAGACTCCCAACTGTGAGCATCATCATCTCTCCAACAAAAATTCCTTAACATTTATATTAATATTTAATCTAATTTATTTACCTGATTTAAATTTAATAATTGAAAAACAAAAACACCAACAAAAGAGAGAAGCTGTAGAAATCAACTCTTCACACTTATCAACGTTTCTTCTTACAGAAACCTACTTTACATTTTCTTTCATCTCTATCATACTTTATTATATATATATTTAAGAAGAATTTGTTTTGAGGAATTACCACTAATCCTACTCTAAGAACCTAATGAGCGGAAATAAATTTGATTCAGTGACAGTAATTACAAGCTTAATTATTTAGATTTCAGAAGTAAGAAGTTGTTCATGTTCCCCATGTAAAACATACTGCAAATGTTATATTTCTTGGTGAAGTTGTTTTACTACGTTAGTTGTTAAATGATGAAAACACGGTCTATTCTCTCTTCATACAAAACAACTTCCAAAGCGCCGGTGTTAAATCATACGTTAGTTGTTAAATGATGAAAACACGGTCTACAACTTAAACCAAATCCGCTTTAAATGCTCTTAAAAATTATGGCATTAACCAAGCGCCGGTGATAAGAAGAGAACTTTGAGGTAAGAATAATTCTATCATTCATGGGTTTAAGTTTTACCAGAAATTAAGTTGACATTTAATTTGCTAGACGAAGATAAGACATGTTTTAGACCACATTAGAAAGTTCGGGACATAGGCCATCGGTAGTGTCTCCCTTAGAAAATTATAATTGGATCTCGGCCATGATTCCCTCTAGATTAGACAAAAAAACATTTTGGCATCAATCATCGTCGGCTTTCCAAACTTGGATCATATCTACAAAACAATACCGGTAACTATCATTTTGCTGCTACTTTAAGTACATTGCCTTCGGTAAAGTAGTTCAGTCCAAATGTACTGAAGTTTACTCTATAAACAATTCTGCAATTTCAGATGCGCAAAATAGTATTAAAGATCGTATCCACATAGACTCAGATCACACCATAGATTTATGGTTTCAAATTAAACTAAACAAGTAAATAGAAAACAAGTAAAGACATTAAATTAAATGGCTATAAGATTCAGAAAGAAAGGCACTAGACTCAAGTAAAGTCACATGTAATCATAATTGTAGACATATAGATGCTAATGGTTTATGAAGGACAATAGAAAATATATCAAGACAATTAGATCAATCAACTTTCTTTGTAAAGACTATCTATGCCTAGTTTTTAGAATTTTAAATCTTTTGCGAATTCAATCAGTTCAGACAATCATTAAGATCAAGTTTGATAAGTTCATTAAATTCCTACATCAAATTTTTTTGCAAATAGATATTTAGCTCATCTAAGATTATCTCATGCAATCAATAAGACTGTCATGTCTACCAATTATCTTAAGATCTAGATTCTAATTAATTACTCTATAAATAACGTTAAGAACAAGCTAGATGAAAAATATAAGATAACCTTAGTAGTTCCATCAATCTAAAAATTTATCAACCCTAGAAAACCCTAAATCTAGCATGTAGTTTACTCAAAGATGATCAATGAAACAAACATCATAATCTGAATATATTGGTTTAATAATTTCGAAAAGAGAATTAAAGGAGTTCAAAATATTCTCTATGAAGAAGTTCTGACTTGTCTCACCAAAGCTCTCTAAGATAATATAAAGCGTAACCTAAAAATGGATGATATAAGGGAAAACACGTCTGAGATTCCTTTGTAAATTTGAGATACTTTTGGGTATTTTTGCAATTTTTTAAAAATTTCATTAAAGACTGTCAGTTTGCTGATATAACAAGGGTGTCGACCGACACCACAATTGGTCGACACCACAATTAGTGTCGATCGACACCAGCTCCTTTGGTCGATTCAAACTTGATAATTTCATCATTAATTCTCTTCATGATATAAATTGCTCTAGAATTTCCAAACTCGTTCAAAATGTATCTAAACCTGCAAATATTTAAAAATGACTCGACATATATTAAAGACCCTAAAATATGACTTATATCAAGGTCAAAAACCCATAAAACAATGATATATCACCAAACACGATGATCATGCGCATCATGCGATAACGTTATGAAGATCTTCGAGGTGTGAATCTTCATGACAGGATTAAAGTCTCTACACCAGTTGATATGAATTTACTCACAAACTCTTTCCCTCCTTTGGAGAGTTTCATGATGATATTAAGTCTTATATAAATCCCAGAAAATAGATGATAAACATACTATGTATCAAAGATATCTTGATATATTTTGGGGGGATAAAAGTGCATCTCTGAAACATTGTATAATTTAACGTTCTAATGTGCAATCGACACCAAATGTAGGCAACCTATTTCTTTTAAAAATGTTAAGTATAAATTTTATCCTCTGATTTTTGATTTTTTTAATCTACTGATATCCTATTAAACTATTAGAACTTAGTATAAATGATATTTTTTCTAAACATGTTTTTCTCTTGAAGTATGGTATACAATTGTATTTTCATTTAGAATATTGTACAAAGTAATATGTATCACATTTTACATATTTGTTTTGTTATGTTTTCATTTATTATTGTATATATAATAAAGAAATAAAATATACTTTGTAGTTTTAAGGAATACAAAGATTTTCTGAAAAACTTAATTATGTTTTTTTTCATATAACTTATAGACTTATTTTTAATCAAATTATTTATCCTCTAAATTACTAACAACACATATGGTTTATTTTTCTTATTGTATCTTGTCACATTATATATAATTCTAATAGTTTTGAGTCTCAAAAATATGTTTTCACTGTTTTCCCTCATATATTAGAGGTAGGCTTCTGATTCGCCCAGAGCAGCCTTAGATCTCTCTTCCCTTTCCTAACAGACTCAGCTGTCCTCTGAGTAAGATTAGAAATAACGACATTTGGGTGAACCAAAATGATACGAAGATTAATGGAAGAAAACTAACGCAAGAAAACATGAAGACATATAAGTGCAAAAGAAATTGTAGATGCAAAAGAGAAAACACAAGTAAAAACTCACCAAAGAAACAAAGAGGAAAACTTAGACTCCACTAGAAGAACTACAAGAAAAAGCTTGCTATAAGCAATCATCCACATTATGAAAATCTAGATATCAGAATATCAAGATTACGAAACACGACAGAGACAAGCGCAAATATCAAAAAAGAAGAACTCAAAATAGTGAATAAAACACTTAAGAGATAAAATATGAAGGAAAATCGGACTAAAATCACAACAAAATACGATGAAGTTTGTATTACACAAATAAGAAGAGAAAATTGTAGAGAAAGAGAGAACCCTTTCAATTTTTCCTACACAACAAAAGTAAGAGAAAAAGACAAAGACAAACACAGAAGACATGCAATTTATATTTTGAGAATTGAATAGCGCAAAAGGAAATGATTGCCACAACGTAGAAGATTCACTTTCCAAGGAAGAAAAATCAAATTCCTTGATTTACATTAGTCAAATCTCGTAATTAATTCCCTAAAATCATAACTTTGAACCGAGTTTTGAAAATCATAAACCACCGGTCTCAAATACACAACCTAAGTCGGAATCATCACCCGATCTATCTAGTGACCTAAAACACGTCGGAATCTTGGGAGGAATTATTGTTGGAAGCATGTTTTACCCCACTCTGGATCCGGTCAAAGAACCTTATCTAATATCATCAAGACCCAAAAAGAAGACAATGAACTCACAAACAATAAAGAATCATCCTGAAATGGAGGAAGCAATGTTGAACTGACGCAGTCAAACCGAAACGTAAATGAGGTTGAGGCATTAAAGACGATATTAAAGGTACTTGATACTTACCGAAGATCTCGTCACATAATGATCCATCCCAAAACACTTACAAAAGGAGAATCAAGGAGAAGGAAACCCCCAATTTCTTGATATTAAACTTATTGCCTAATACTTTTGTACTCTCTTATTCATTGATACCCCTCAGGTTACCATAATTGTATTATATCATATTATCAATAAATACACCATTTTCACACAAAATTGTCAATAAATATTCTATTCATCAGATACTTATCTAATTTATTAAAACATAATCATCTTTATCTTTTACCTTTATTACTCTCTGGAATATTAATTTTGTGCCGTTGGACTTACTTTTAAAAATATTAACTGCATTATTCTACATATGTCTATCTATTAGAAAACTTTACATATCATGACTTCTTTTTTTAACCAATCATAACTTTTTTTAGTTCCTATATTCTAAGGATCCATTACTCATCTTACTAAAATCCATGGTTACATAATATATTTGAGCATGTGAAAGAATATGATCATGACATGTTGAGTACAGTTCGTAACATATTTCGCCAAAAACAAAATGTTCGATTACAAGTCTATAACACCATGTAATATACTTTATAAAAAATATGACCATATATGAAATGTTTGATATATTTCATCCATATGTGCAATTGGAAAAAGCCCAATGCTATTCCATTTATTAATGGGTCTTAACGAACATGCTTATATTGTCAAATAACTTTAAGAATATTTTATTTATTTGTACTTTTAGATATTTGAATAAAAAAAATTAATTGACAAATATATATATATATATATATATATATAATTGTTAGCAGTTAATACACAGTGATTTAGTTGAGATTAAGTATAAGCATTTTAATATCTATTATGGTACGGATCGATTCTTTTAGATATCAATTTGTTTAGGTTCTGAAAATGTCTCATTCGTATATTATATAAAACTGGTTTTGGGTTAGAGTCGGCTCCTCCTAAATCTGGGTTGGTATGATTTTTATGTAAAAAACCAATTCTCTTTTCAGATACATGTTATGTGATCCGGATTTGTATATTTTAACCAAAAAAACTAAGCAATTTAATTGGGATCAACTATTTTATATCCAATGGAAATTATCCAAATAACTAAATAACCAAAAATATTCATTAAATATGTTTCAAATTGCTTATTTTATCCAAACTTAACCATGCATGCAATTTGATTTTAATATTTTATATTTTTAATTTTAGGTATCAATATTATTATAAATATAATCATAATATATATATATATATTTGTATACTCATTCAGTTCTTGGTGCAGGTCGGGATTGGTATTCATTTTTTGAATAAAAAAATTTAAGATCAGTTCGAGTATAGTATATGGTTCTAATCGGGTCCATGATCTGACTTTCGAATCGTTTCTGGGTTATTTTTGGATGTAGATATTATTAACAAAGTTATTTCATACCTCAAAGTACTAATAAATACACCTTGGTTTTATTTAAACCTATTTATATTTTCTTAAAATTTTATCCCTTATATCCGTGTATCATTATAAAACATGATTACATATTCCATAGTCAAAATTATTTTTACCAGATCATTAAACATAATTCTTTAACAAGTTGGAGTTACGGTATATAACAAGAAAATACAATATTATTAAAATTAAGAAAAATACCCTTGGATATCTCTATTTTTTTTTTGCAAAGATAGTTTTCAAAGAAAAATAATTTTATTAAATAGTGTGAATATATACTTATACCTTTAAAGTTAACTAATGTAGACTCAGATTTTAGAGTTATAGGGTGGGGTTTTGGAGGTCAGGTTTAAAAATTAAAAAATAAAAATAAATATTAAAAATTTCAGAATAAAAAAATTATTTCGATCATTTTTTCTTGGAAGCTATTTTGGTGACAAAAACTTGGATTACATATCGATTACCCATTAATTTAACATGTAGCTTTTGGTTTTAGCTGTTTTTGTGTGTTCTATTAAGTTTTTAATAAATGAATATTTCTTAAAACATAAACTGGACTACATATTAAATCACTAAGTTTATCAATTTGACAACAAGGTCAAATTAGGTTTAAAATCGCTAATTTAAATAGAAAAATCCTTATAAATTAACAAAAAAAATTGTAAAAATGTTAATATAATTTTTACATCATTAAATATATCACGCTTTTAAACACGGATCAGAATCTAATTTAACACTATAATATAAAAAGCAACCATAATTTTTGAGTTGAATTTCCAGGTCCATCGTATACCAAAATGAAAATCTATCCCTAGTGAGAAAATGTTTACTGGTAAAGCTTATGGCCACGTTGGTTGAGGTTAAGCTGCAATGTCTCTTCCCCTCGTCCGCTCCCACTATATAACTTAGGTAAATATAGATACATCCACCTTGTTGCAAAAAAAGGATACATCCACCCTTTCCATTACCACACCCTATGGCCCACATATTACAGGACACATATCCCCATATCCCCATAAATGTGACCTCTCTATCCCCTCGTGCGCCCCCACTTGTCGGAATAATCCACACACCTCCACGTGTTCTCGGCGGTCGCTCGGGGAACAGACAATTTCATACATTTAATTTGGGTTAAATTGATCAATAACACAGGTTTTGGGGTTTATTTTAAAAACACAATAAACAAGGGTCAAATCAAGCAAAGAAAACATTCTCTCACTTCTTTAAAACGACGTTGTACATCACTTGCCTCTGCTTCTAAGTAACAACATGGTCACCAGAGGAGACGGTGGCGAAACTAACGGTAAGATTCGCAGTGAAGATGCAGCCTCTACAGGTCATCGCGGAGAACAAGCTCAGCCCCTAACGTCAAACAATCACGCCGTCACAGATTCCGTTACCGTTAGCAAAGCCATCCAACAGTACACTGTCGACGCAAGACTTCACGCCGTCTTCGAGCAATCGGGAGAGACCGGCAAGTCGTTCGACTACTCTCACTCCCTCAAAACGACGACGTACAGTTCCTCCGTACCAGAACAACAAATCACAGCTTATCTCTCCCGAATCCAGCGCGGCGGCTACATCCAACCGTTCGGCTGCTTAATCGCCGTCGACGAGTCCACCTTCACCGTCATCGGCTACAGCGAGAACGCGCGGGAAACTCTAGGGCTCATCTCCCAATCCGTCCCAAGCGTCGACGACAAGGCGGAGACTCTCGCGATCGGCACCGACTTGCGTTGCCTCTTCAGGCCGTCGAGCGTCGTCCTCCTCGAACGCGCCTTCGTGGCGCGTGAAATCACGCTCCTTAACCCTCTTTGGATCCACTCCAAGAACTCTCGTAAGCCTTTCTACGCGATTCTACATAGAGTCGATGTTGGGATAGTGATCGATTTGGAGCCGGCTCGAACCGAAGACCCGGCCCTCTCAATCGCAGGAGCCGTCCAATCTCAGAAGCTCGCTGTCCGCGCGATTTCTCATTTACAGTCTCTTCCAGGAGGTGACATCAAGCTTCTTTGTGACACTGTTGTGAAGAGCGTGAGAGATCTCACTGGGTACGACCGTGTTATGGTGTATAAGTTTCATGAAGACGAGCATGGAGAGGTTGTGGCGGAGAGTAAACGGGATGGTTTAGAGCCTTACATTGGCTTGCATTATCCCGCTACTGATATACCTCAAGCATCTCGGTTCTTGTTCAAGCAAAACCGTGTTAGGATGATTGTAGATTGCCATGCGTCACCAGTTCGTGTGGTGCAAGATGATAGGCTTGCACAGTCTATATGCCTTGTGGGTTCGACTCTACGAGCTCCTCATGGCTGTCATGCTCAGTATATGGCTAATATGGGCACTACTGCTTCGTTGGGGATGGCTGTGATAATAAATGGGAATGAAGAAGACGGGAATGGTGGAGGAAGAAACTCTATGAGGCTTTGGGGTTTAGTTGTTTGCCACCATACATCGGCTCGTTCCATACCTTTTCCTTTGAGGTATGCTTGCGAGTTTCTAATGCAAGCTTTCGGTTTACAGCTAAACATGGAGTTGCAGTTAGCGTTGCAGGTGTCTGAGAAAAGGGTTCTGAGAATGCAGACTTTGTTGTGTGATATGCTTCTGCGTGATTCTCCTGCAGGGATTGTCACGCAGAGTCCTAGTATCATGGATTTAGTGAAATGTAACGGTGCGGCTTTTCTTTACCGAGGGAAGTATTATCCTTTGGGCGTGGCTCCGAGCGAGGCTCAGATACATGACATTGTTGAGTGGTTGCTTGCTAACCATTCTGATTCCACTGGTTTAAGCACGGATAGTTTAGGCGACGCTGGATATCCTCGTGCAGCTGCTTTAGGAGATGCTGTGTGTGGTATGGCGGTGGCTTATATCACAAAAAGGGACTTCCTTTTCTGGTTTCGTTCTCATACAGAGAAAGAAATCAAATGGGGCGGAGCTAAGCACCATCCTGAGGACAAAGATGATGGCCAGCGTATGCACCCACGTTCTTCGTTCAAGGCTTTTCTTGAAGTTGTTAAGAGCCGAAGTCAGCCATGGGAAGCTGCCGAAATGGATGCCATTCACTCGCTGCAGCTTATACTAAGAGACTCTTTCAAAGAATCCGAAGCTATGGACTTTGAAGCCAATGCAGGTGGGGCGGTTCAGCCACATCGAGAGAATATGTCAGAGCATGGGGTGGAAAAGATAGGTGCAGTTGCGAGAGAAATGGTTAGGCTCATTGAGACTGCGACTGTTCCTATATTTGCTGTGGACATCGACGGCTGCATCAATGGTTGGAACGCTAAGATTGCAGAGATGACTGGTCTTTCCGTTGATGAAGCTATGGGAAAGTCTTTGGTTCGGGATTTGATATACAAGGAATGTGAAGAAACCGTTGATAGTCTTCTTTCTGGTGCTCTCAGAGGTATATGCAATCCCTCTCAACTTTTAATTTGTCCATTGCGTCTAACATGCAGATTCTGATAGTGTGTTGCATTTTGCAATTATGCAGGGGACGAAGGAAAGAATGTAGAGGTCAAGCTGAAAACTTTCGGTCCTGACCTGCAAGGGAAAGCCGTGTTTGTTGTTGTCAACGCATGCTCAAGCAGGGACTACTTAAACAACATTGTTGGGGTCTGCTTTGTGGGACAAGACGTGACTGGTCAGAAAATTGTCATGGACAAGTTCATCAACATACAAGGAGACTACAAGGCCATTATCCATAGCCCAAACCCTTTGATCCCTCCAATCTTTGCAGCGGATGAGAACGCTTGCTGCCTGGAATGGAACACCGCGATGGAAAAGCTCACAGGCTGGACTCGCAGCGAAATGATTGGTAAATTGCTTGTTAGGGAAGTGTTTGGGAGTTATTGCAAGCTAAAGGGTCCTGATACGTTGACTAAGTTCATGATCGTTTTGCACAATGCCATTGGTGGCCAAGACACGGATAAATTTCCTTTCCCGTTCTTCGACCGAAGAGGCAAATCTATTCAGGCTCTCCT
Organism: Moricandia moricandioides; assembly: GCA_905132885.1. NCBI lineage: Eukaryota > Viridiplantae > Streptophyta > Magnoliopsida > Brassicales > Brassicaceae > Moricandia > Moricandia moricandioides. The sequence continues at coordinate 84,662 of CAJHQQ010001135.1, forward strand.
GACTTTGAACAAACGAGTCAGCCCTGATGGTCAGGTCATTGGGGCTTTCTGTTTCTTGCAGATACCGAGTCCCGAGCTGCAACAAGATCTGGAGATCCAGCGGAGGCAGGAGATTGAATGCTTCTCGAAGGGTAAAGAGTTGGCTTACGTTCTCCAAGTTATAAAGAATCCATTGAGCGGTTTGCGTTTCACAAGTTCATTGCTGGAGGCCACGGATTTAAGCGAAGATCAGAAGCAGTATCTTGGAACAAGTGTTTCATGCGAGAAGCAGATATCAAAGATTGTAGAAAACATGGACGCCAAAAGCATTGAAGACGGGTGAGAGTTTAGATTCTTCTTCACACTGCGTATCTTATAAATCTTTATTCTTCACACTACTAATCAAACACTCTCTGTTTTTGCTAATCAGTTCATTTAAGTTAGAGAGAACAGAATTCTTCATTGGCAGCGTCATAAACGCAGTGGTAACCCAAGCCATGTTGGTAGTAAGAGAGAGAAATCTTCAGTTGGTACATAACATCCCCATGGAGATCAAATCTGTAGCTGTCTATGGTGACCAGATAAGGATCCAACAAGTCCTAGCTGAATTTCTGCTAAGTATCGTTCGTTATGCACCCACCGAAGGCACCGTGGAGCTCCATCTACACCAGGTTCTGAAACAAATGGCTGATGGGTTCTCTACTATACGCATGGAGTTCAGGTAACACTTAATCATATTTCCTGCTGTCTCTCGACTTCCATGTTTAGTTAGCCGGTGGACTTGAGCTGAGATCAAAGATAAGAACCATAGAATGTCTGATATTTCTTTCTCATCAATCTGTGAAACTTGTGAATGATAACCAAAAATCTTTTGCCACCCTACAAATTTTAAAGCCTTTTAAGGATCCATGTTGTCAATGTGTGTTGTGTTGTGTTGAACAGGATGGCATGTGCAGGGGAAGGTGTGCCTCCGGAGAAAGTGCAAGACATTTTCCACAGTAGCAGATGGACGAGTCCAGAAGGATTAGGGCTAAGCGTTTGCAGGAAGATTCTGAAGCTAATGAACGGGGAGATTCAGTATATAACGGAATCGGAACGCTCTTATTTCCTAATCGTTATCGAACTCCCAGTGCGCTCTTAGTGAGTGGTTATGAAAGTTGTGATTCAGATGCAAGGTAGGTTTAGGAGGAAGGGGAAAATATAAGAGTAGTTTTATAGTTAGAGATTTTACTTGGTTGGTCAGTATATTTGTTGTTATTAGTCTCATAGAAAGAAAAGATAAAATATCTTTGATCACCAGATGTTTTATGTTTTTTTTTTTTTGTTTTGCTTTTGAACCACTGTTGTATATTGTTAGTTTTGTGCTGATGCTTATAAAAGCCACTAAGAAAATATAATTCACTATTGATCCATTTGCTTCCAGTCTTCTTCTGCTCCCACATTCAATGTCAACCTTTTTTTAGTTCCGTTTGCTGCAAATTAAGATACATGAGCAAATAGTGTCTAACAAGTACTTTATCAAATTTGCCCCCTCCCATTAATATAGTTAAACTAAAAACATGTCATAACAAGTAGTGTCTTCGTGTTGAACCAATGCATAACAAGTAGTATCGTTTATGGTCCTTCTTCTGTATTTGGAGGAGCAAAATGCAAACGCTCCATTCTGGGTTTCTACTTGAAAAAAACAGCAAAACAAGATTTCTTGTAACTAACTAGTATGATGTTGTTTCATATGATGATCAGCTAGTTAGGTGAACTGAAACACAAGTAAAAGTAAACTCAAAACAGACTTGCACCAAGAGCCTCTTCTTTGTCCCATTCAATATCATTGTCATCTTCCTCTCTAGCTACCCCTTGTGCTACCCTTTGCTTATATTTCAGTAGAGCCGCACAGTAAACTTTGCGATACACATTCTTAAGCTATAATTATTAGAAAAAGTATTAATATTCTGGAAACACTATCCAAAAGTATTAATATTCTTATAACGCCCCGACCGTCTACGGATAATGGGCCACCCACGCCCGCTCTCTCGGCCCGTGGGCCCCATCCCGTTCCAACGGTCGGTGCGTAAATTTTCCAAGGCTCGAATCATTGTTTACTGACCCTGCAATCACCACCCGACCTTTCCCCGTGTTTTGGCCTCACTTACACGGTATCGCGAATCACTTCCCGATAGGTCACCCATCCTTTCACTACTCCAGCATAAGCACACTTAACCCTGGAGTTCTAAACGGATGTGTGACGGAAAAGGTAAGTCAACTTTGGTGACATAGGTAGCCAAATCAATTCTCTTAAGTCTTTCACATATCACAACTCGGGATGTTACAATTCACCCCCTCTCAAAGAACGCAACGTCCTCGTTGCGCCCCACGACAGGTCTCAAGACGCCTCTCGGGTCAGAACCGAGATGGCTAACCAGCTCTGATACCACTTATAATGCCCCGACCGCCCACGGCTAATGGGCCACCCACGCCTGCTCTCTCGGACCGTGGGCCCCATCCCGTTCCAACGGTCGGTGCGTAAATTTTCCAAGGCTCGAAATCATTGTTTACTGACCCTGCAATCACCACCCGACCTTTCCCCGTGTTTTGGCCTCACTTACACGGTATCGCGAATCACTTTCCGATAGGTCACCCATCCTTTCACTACTCCAGCATAAGCACGCTTAACCCTGAAGTTCTAAACGGATGTGTGACGGAAAAGGTAAGTGAACTTTGGTGACATAGGTAGCCAAATCAATTCTCTTAAGCCTTTCACATATCACAACTCGGGATGTTACAATTCTCTTCTTCAAAAGATGCAAAGAAGTTGTAGTCTTCATCATTTGATCTCTAATCCTATTCTTCATCTTCATCAAAGATGATATTTCGAATAATGATTGTCTTCTTTGTTTCAAAATTGTAGAGTTTGTCGCTTTTGTAGTTAGTGTCATAGTCAATGAGGATGTACTTCTCACTTTAATCATCTAGTTTGCTATGTTTCTTGTCTGGAACATGAGCGTGAACAAGACTTCCAAAGAATTTTAGGTGTGATACACAATGCTTTCTTCCGCTCCAAGCTTCTTGTGGTGTCTTTTCCAAAACACTCTTTGTTAGAGATTGATTTGTTATATAAACCGCACATGCAACCGATTCTGCCCACAACTCCTTTGCTAGATTCTTACTTTTGAGCATGCCTCTTGTCATCTCAAGTATTGTCATATTCTTCCTTATGCTACACCATTTTATTGAGGGGTTCTTGGCACCATTAATTATCTTCGGATGCCATTATTTTCTCAATACTCCAGAAATTCCTTGAACATAAATTCTCCACCCCAATCAGATTTTATGGTTTTGATCACAAGGCCACTTTCCTTCTCAACATGGGTTTTAAACTTTTTGAAATTTTCAGATTTATCTTTCGAAAAGTAAACCTATTTTGCTGAGAAATCATCAATAAAGAGAAGGAAGTAGTTACTCTTGCCAAGTGAACTTGGTTTGATCGGTCCACATACATCTGTATGTATAAGTTCTAGTGGCTTTCTTGCTTTTGTCTCTGACTCCTTTGGAAAGCTCATTTTGAATTGCCTTCCAAGTAAACAACCTTCACATACTTAATTTGGATTGTTGATGCATGGTAATCCTCTCACCATTTATTTCTTGGAAAGTAGCTATAAGCCTCCAAAGTTGAGATGCCCGAACCGAAGATGCCAAAACAACAAATTCTCCTTATAAAACATCTTGAGACATCTTGCAATGTCATTTTGAATTACTGACACCGACACCTTTGTGATGAGATTGTTTGCATCATCTTTTAAAGAAAGGCTATTATCCTTTAATCGAATATCATAACCTTTTTGTAAGAGTTGTCCTAGACTCAATATGTTGGTCTTCATGATTAGAATGTAGTAAACATTGAAAATAAATTGATGATCTCCATTCTTCAAGTGGATAAGAATATTTTATTTTCCTTTGACCTCCATCTTCGATTCATTTCCCAAAAACACGTTTGTTTCAATGATTCATCAAGCTGCACAACCATGCTTCTATTCCCATACATGTGATTGATTGAACCACTATCAAATACCATTTATGAACCTCATTTATCTCACCATTTTTGCAAGCCATTAATAGCATATCTTCTTCTTTACTTATTTATTCAATATAGTTGGACTTCTCTTCAACTTTATTGTTGTTTGGAGATTTGCACTCGGAAGCATGATGCCCAAACTTTATGCAGCCATAGCATTTACTTATACACCTACCAAGGCAGAATTTTTTTAAATTTTCAATTCGTAAATAAAAGTCCGAAACTAAAAGAAAATAATTGTTATTTTTAAAAACATATAGAAATATTTGTCTTCGTAAACTTTACGGTGAATCGTTGTAAATTTGTCGTAATGCTTAACCATGAATTAACATGTACGCATATGTAATTCGTCATAAAGTTTACAAATAATTATTTTATGACGAAGAAGATATGGCCGAAATAATCCGAGATGTGGTGGCGATCATTTACAAAGACGGAGTTATGGTGTAAATGGATGAGGTTGGAGACCCTATGAAGACAACTTCAACCAAGGAGGAGAGAATTCCTCCTCCTCCTTCGCCGTAGTGATACAAGAAGTTGGTCCATAGTCATAGTTTCCAAGTCTTTTTTCTCTTAAATCACTGTAATTATGTGCTCAAATTTTGAATCCAACGATCTAATAACTTCCTCTATGAGTCTCATCATATCTAACTTCTCACCATTTCTTTTTAGGTTATTAGTAACCACCACAACTCTTGAGATTAATCTGAGATGAATTCTCCTTCCTACGTTTGTAAAGCTTCAAACTCTCCTCTTAGAATTTGAAAATGTATCTTCTTCACTTGTTCCGCTCACTTGTAAGAGGTCTGAAGTTTCTCTCATGCTTCTTTGGACGTCTTTTGCTCCAGAAACCTTCTCAAATGTATCTTTGTCTAATCCTTGATAGATTAGACATAGAGCTTTCTTGTCTCTCTACCTTGAATCTCTCAAACCGTCTTTTTGAATTTGAGATAAACCACCATCATTGTTCGGTTCAAAGAAGCCTTTATTTACTATCTCCCACACATCATGTGCACCTAAGATAGACTTCATCCTTTTAGAATCCAATTATCACAGTTTCTCTTTGTGTGCAATGGAACTTGGAATGAAACACCAATATTTGCCATGATTTTAGTTGTGATACCACTTTGTTGGAATGAAAAACCTCTTTATTAGAGATGGATAAAGTTTTTAAATGTCTTGAAGAGAAGAGTTCTGTGAAGAGGAAATATTTTATGAGAGAAGATATTTTTGTTTCTAAAGAAGAAGAATATGTTTTATTAGTAGAAATGATTTCTTATTTCTTGATGATTACAAGTAAATCTCAAGCATCCCTATTTATACTAGTAGTAGTATACGAGCTAGCTAATTCTAGAATACTATCTTATCTTTATCCATAATACTTCTACATAATTCTCATCCTTATCCACTTTGATCTAGATATTTCTACATCTTGGATCAAACTTGGGCTAACTTAATTACTGGATTATTCCCTCCATTTGGATAATCCTAATCAAGATTATTTCTCAGCACTCCCTCTTATACTTGATTTGGTTACTCCAAGAAAATTCATCATCTTGATGAAGTCTTCTTGCTTCAGTGGTGTGATGAAAATATCAGCTACTTAATCATTTGCCTTCACATACTCCAAATGTATATTTATCTTGGGGATACATTCTCTAATGCAATGGTAACGAGTATTGATAAGCTTCCTCCTATCATGGAAGATTGAATTCTTTGTCAGTGCCATTGCCGACTTGTTGTCTACAAATTTTTTTGCTGGTTCCTCTTTTGATAGATTCAACTCCTTTAGCAAGTTTTATAGCCAAATAGCATAGCAAATACATGATGTAGACCCGCAAAGTAAGCTTTTTCTGGACTCATTCTGAAGCTAAAATGATTGGAAAAAGTATTGATGTTCTAGAAACACTATCCAAAAGATGCTACTATGGTGAATGTAAACAAAACGGGTACCTTGGAATCCTCATATGAGCCACCATCATTATCATTTGCTTCCTGTCGCATCTTCATTCTTTGTTTATCCATCCATGGAGGCAAGACTTGCATACTATAATCTCCACCTCTATGTTTTACATCTTTTCCTTCCTCAACCTAACCATGTAATATGTCTCATGAAATCAATGAAAAGAATTTTTTTACTCCTCGTTAATTAGTTAATCACGAGATAAATAAGAGAATAAAAATAACTGATGCTCTAACAGATTTCAAACTTTCTCTTGCGTGTAAAGAAAACGTGATAACCACTAGGGCTGGGAATTTTATCCGTTAAATTTGATTCGATTCGTTATTCGTTTCGATTCGATCTGTAAAATCCAGATATCCGTAAATCGTCGAAGCAAAACAAATACTAAAAGTTAATATCCGTTAGAAATGAATCAAATCAAAAATACTAAAACATTTAGAGCCAAATATCCGATCCGATCCGACATTATACAAATAGATGTATATCTATAAACAAATATAGATTTTTATATGTATAATTTTAAAAAATTATTATTTTAACATATCATTTTATTAATTTTATTTAAAATTTACTTATAAAATCTTTATAAAAACAAGAAAATTCAAAAAAATGTGTGTTTTTAAAAAAATTGATTAATTTATGGAACATATAGTTTCATTTATTTTTATTTTTCATTTTATATTATGCAAAAATATTTTTTTGAAAACAAATTTTATAGTTTTTCTTAATTTACTTGTATTAAATAAAATAAATGAGATATCCGTAAATATTCACAAATATCTCAAAAAAATCCGGATATCCGTAAAACATGATATCCGTATTTCTTCGAAGCAAAACAAATCGGAAAATAAGATATCCGTAAGATACGAAACAAATCACAAATACTAAAAATTATGAAGATATTTGGTCCGTGCCCACCCCTAACAACCACTATACAACAAACAACACCTTTTGTGGCCAGTTTGTGGTATCGAGTCAATTTGTCGCTTTCTTTTATTTTCGGGTACATTCTTTTATGTTTTAGTTTCCACTGGTCCACTGAGCCTAAAAATGTCACAATGAGTATCTCTTTTTCTCTGAAAATAGTATTTATTTTCATGTCCTACAAGTACTCTAGAAACATAGTTCATAGCTCTAATTTGTTCGCCAAGAAAATTTAATGGAGGAAATAATACTTCTCTTTTTAACGAAGTGAACATCTTTAGAAACAACTACTAACCATTGTTAAGTTCTACCGATTGGGTATTTCAATCAATGTTGATATTGATCCCGATTTTCTTTTGTTCTTTCAGACAATAAATATTAAGATTTCAATTGAAGCTTTTATTGGTCTTCTCTGTTTACCACCTCTATCTTTTATCATGGTTAGTTATTTTTTATTTATCGTTTTACCATGAAGTACATCTCTAGTTATAATCATCTAAATTTACTTTTAATACAAGCATTTGGTATACAAGAACGTTTTCACATATATGTACATTAAACAAAAAATAAAAATTAATGTGATTTTTTTTTTAAAAAAAATCTTCCAATGTTACAATTTGATTCTTTAGTTATTACCAATTTTTTTTAAAAATTTAATTATACACCTACCAAGGCAGATTTTTTTTTTTTTTAAATTGAATCCTAAATAAAAGGCCGAAACTAAAAGAAAATAACAGTTAGTTTTAAAATATATAGAAATATTTCTCATAGTAAACTTTACGATGAAGCGTTGTAAATTTGTCGTAATGCTTTACCATAAATTAACATGTACGCATATGTAAGTCGTCATAAAGTTTATAAGTAATTAACATGCGTATGCTTGTAATAAATAACTCTTAAAGTTAACTACAAATTTATTTTTATTTTCTTAATTTATATTTTTATTTGAAATTTTATACTTCTAGAATAAAATAAAATTTATAAATATGAATATTTAAAATCATATTATAAAATCAAAAATATTTTTAAAGATAAAATATATACTAAAGGTTGAGGTCTTTGAAGAGCTCTGAGCTGATGAGAATGGTTTTTCTCTCTAAATCTGCCTCCTCCTCCGGGTTACTAGATGGTAGATCCGGAATCTCGAGGTTGCACTAAGCTGCAACATCCACTGTAAATCCGAGTTTCCGATGGCAAATATGTCAAGGAGGTCTTTGACGAATTCCAAGCAAGCTTTTATTGCATCCAAATCAGTCGGCATCTGAAAGGACTTCTCAACTAAATGTGAGACTAAATTGGCCAATATTAAAAAATTGAAGATTTTTCAAATTCAAGTTCAGATTTTTTTTTTTGCTTTTTTAAGTGGAAGGTTATTTTGGTGGTTTTTTTTCTTATTTTATTTTGTAAAAGTTGACTACAAGGTGTTATTTTCATGTCCCAAAAACAATATGCACAACAAACAGGACGCTGTCTGCTAACCAAAAAAAATGGCACACACTCACCGAGAATCCTTCTGATCGACAAAACAAGACCTGAAAAAATCCAAACTCGGAATTATTAGAAAGTAAGCAAAGATCTCATCCAGGTAAAAAAAAAGTAAACATGAGGGATATCTATCATTTCAATCAACCGTCCGAAATCCCTCAATTCTCTTTACGGGAGCGATGATGATGGATCTCGCTAAGGCATTCAAAAGATGGACACCAATGAATCGGTACAATTCGAGTTAATCTTTCTGCTTTCTGCTCCGGTGGAGTCGGTTGCAAAGGAGACGTCAAGGATAAGGAAACCAAATCCTCTTTCCGAAGTTTTCTAATTATGAGGATTAGCCTTAAGATACCTTTATAATGAGTTAATCTAAAATGTTAATTTTTAATGTCTCTTTAATTAACGTTCCTAGACTAAAAACTTTAACCATATACATTAATTAAAAAACAAGTAATATTCGTATAAGATTTACTACACCAATTATAGCTTCTGATGAACATTTAGTGTAGTAAATGTTATACGAACATATCAACAATTATTAATTTAATAATTATAAGAATATTTTCTTTTCCTTTGACATCCATCTTCGATTCATTTCCCAAAACCACGTTTGTTTCAATGATTCATCAAGCTGCACAAACATGCTTCTATTCCCATACATGTGATTGCTTGCACCACTATCAAGTGCCATTTATGAACCTCATTTGTCTCACCATTATTGCAAGCCATTACTAGCATATGTTCTTCTTTACATCTTTATTCAATATAGTAGGATTTCTCTTGAACTTTATTGTTGTCTGGAGCTTTGCACTCAGAAGCATGAGGCCCAATTTTTTTGCAGCTATGAAATTTAATGCTTGACTTATCGTACGTTGATTTTTCATTTCCTCTTCCACGACCTCTTGATGGATTTTCTCCTCTTTGGTTGAAGTTATCGCCACCACATCTCTGATTATTTCGGCCAATTTCTTCCTTGTGATCATTTTCATCTTGAGAACTTGCTCAACAATTTCTTCTTTCTTCTTCTTCTTGTAGTGATCCGAGAACTTGGTCCATAGTCATAGTTTTTAAGTCTTTTTTCTCTTCAATCACGGTAACTATGTGCTCAAATTTTGAATCCAACAATGTAAGAACTTCCTCTATGAGTCTCATCTCCTCTATGCTTCTCACCATTTCTTTTTAGGTTATTAGTAACCATCAAAACTCTTGAGATTAATCTGAGATGAATTCTCCTTCCTTTGTTTGTAAAGCTTCAAACTCTCCTCTTAAAGTTTGAAAATGTACCTTCTTAACTTGTTCCGCTCCCTTGTAAGAGGTAAGAAGTTTCCCTCATGCTTCTTTGGACGTCTTTGCTCCAGCAACCTTCTCAATGTATCTTCATCTAATCCTTGATAGATTAGACATTGAACTTTCTTGTCTCTCTACCTTGAATCTCTCAAACCGTCTTTTTGAGTTTCGGATAAACCATCATCATTCTTCGGTTCAAAAAAAACTTTCTTTACTATATCCCACACATCATGTGCACCTAAGATAGCCATCATCCTTAGACTTCAATAGTCATAGTTGCTCTTTTTGTGCAATGGAAATTAAAATGGAACACCAATATTTGCCATTATTTTTAGCTGTGATACCACTTTGTAGGAATGAAAAACCTCTTTAGTAGAGATGGAGAAAGTGTTTAAATGTCTTGAAGAGAAGAGTTCTATGAGGAGGAAAGATTTTATGAGAGAAGAGATTTTGTTACTAACGAAGAAGAATATGTTTTATTAGTAGAAATGATTTCTTATTTCTTGATGATTACAAGTAAACCAAGCACCCTTATTTATACTAGTAGTAGTATATGAGCTAGCTAATTCTAAAATACTGTCTTATCTTTATCCATAATACTTCTACATAATTCTCATCCTTATCCACTTTGATCTAGATATTTCTACATCTTGGATCAAACTTGGGCTAACATAATTATTGGATAATTTCCCCCATTAAGATAAACCTAATCAAGCTTATTTCTCAACACTCCCTCTTAAACTTGATTTGGTTACTCCAAGAAAATTCATCATCTTGATGAAGTCTTCTCGCTTCAGTGGTGTGGTGAAAATATCAGCTACTTAATCATTTGCCTTCACGTACTCCAAATGTATATTTATCTTAGTGATACATTCTCTAATGTAATGGTAACGAGTATTGATTAGCTTGCTCCTATCATGGAAGATTAAATTCTTTGTCAATGCTATTGCCGACTTGTTGTCCACAAAAATTTTTCGTTGGTTCCTCTTTTGATAGATTCAACTCCTTTAGCAAGTTTAATAGCCAAATAGCGTAGCAAATACATGAAGTAGACCCGCAAAGTAAAGAGCACACATTCTGAAGCTAAAATTAATGGAAAAAGTATTGATATTCTGGAAACACAATCCAAAAGATGCTACTATGATGAATGTAAGCAAAACACGTACAATGTAATCCTCATCTGAGCCACCACCATCATCATCTGTTTCCTGTCTCATCTTCATTCCTTGTCTATCCGTCCATGGAGGCAAAACTTGCATACTATAATCTCCACATCTATGTTTTACATATTTTCCTTCCTCAACCTAACCATGTACTAATACTCATGAAATCAATGAAAAGATTTTTTTTACTCCTCGTATATTAGTTAATCACGAGATAAAAAGGAGAATAAAAATAACTGATGCTCTAACCAATTTCAAACTTTCTCTTGCATGTAAAGCAAACGTGATAACCACTTTACAATAAACAAGACCTTTTGTGGTATCGAGCCAATTTGTCGGTTTCTTTTATTTTCGGGTACATTATTTTCTGTTTTAGTTTCCACTGGTCCACTGAGCTTAAAACTGTCAAAATGAGTATCTCTTTTTTTCTGAAATAGTATTTATTGTAATGTCCTACAAGTACTCTAGAAACATAGTTCATAGCTCTAATTTCTTTATCAAGAAAATTTAATGGAGGAACAAACATCATTCTAGTTTCCCTTGAAAGTGAAAAGAAACTTCTCTCTTTATCGAAGTGAACATCTTTAGAAACAGCCTCTAACCATTCTTAAGTTATACCGATTGGGTATTTCAATCAATGTCGATATTGATCCCGATTTCCTTTTGTTCTTTAAGTCAATAAATATTAAGATTTCAGTTGAAGCTTTTATGGGTCTTCTTTGTTTACCACCTCTATCTTTTATCATGGTTTAGTTATTTTTATTTATCGTTTTAACATTGATTACATCTCTAGTTATAATCGTCCAAATTTATTGGACCTCTAATTTAATATAAGCATTTGGTATACAATTTGTTTTTTTCACATATATGTACATTAAAACAAAATATAAAGAAAAATTACTGTAAAAAAATTAAAATTTTTTCCAATGTTGTAAATTAATTCTTTAGTTATTACCAATATTTTAAACATTTAATTATACACCTACCAAGGCAGAATTTTTTTAAAAATTTTGAATCGTATATAGAAGGCCGAAACTAAAACAAAATAATTGTCATTTTAAAAAAAAAATAGAAATATCTGTCTTCGTAAATTTTACGATGAATATTTGTAAATTTGTCGTAATGCTTGACCATGAATTAACATGTACGCATATGTAGTTCGTCATAAAGTTTACAAGTAATTAACATGTGTATACTTGTAATAAATAACTCTTAAAGGTAACTAAAAATTTATTTCAATTTTCCTGATTTATATTTTTATTTTAAAATTTTGTACTTATAAAATAAAATTTATAAATATTAATATTTAAAACCATATTATAAAATAAAAAATATTTGCAAAAATAAAAAAAATTAAACTAAAGGTTGAGGTCTTTGAAGAGCTCGGAGCTGATGAAACTGGTTTTTCTCTCTAAATCTGCCTCGTCCTCCTCCGGGGTACTAGATGGTGGATCCAGAATCTTGAGGTTGCGCCGCTTAAGCTGCAACATCCACTGCAAATCCCGGTGTCCGATGGCAAATATGTCAAGGAGGTCTTTGAAGAATTCCAAGAAAGCTTTTGTTGTATCTAAATCAGTCGCATCTCAGAGGTCTTCTCAAATTAAGTGTGAGACTAAATTGGCCAATATTATATAGTTGAAGATTTAAATTATTAAAATTCAAGTTCAGATATATTTTGTTTTGCTTTTTTAAGTACAAGGTTATTTTGGTGGTAGTTTGGTAGTTTCTTATTTTATTTTGTAAAAGTTGACTACAATATGCTGTTTTCATGTCCCAGAAAATAATACGCACAACAAACGGGACGATGTTTGCTAACAACAAAAAATGGCACACACTCACTTAGAATCCTTCTGATCGACAAAACAAAACCTGAAAAACTCCTAACTCTAAATTTTTCGAAAGTAAGCGAAGATCTCATCCAGGTAAAAAAGTAAATAGAAGGGATATCTATCATTTCAATCAACAGTCCGAAATCCCTCAATTCTCTTAAGAGAGCGATGATGATGGATCTCACTAAGGCATTCAAAAATATGGACTCCAACGAATCAGTACTTGTTGTGATTTTCACCGTACCAGGTTAATCTTTCTGCTCCAGCGGAGTCGGTTCCAAAGGAGACGTCAAGGATCGGGAAACCGAATCCTCTTTCTGAATTTTTCTAATTATGAGGATTAGCCTCAAGATACCTCTATAATGAGTTAATCTAAAATGTTACTTTTTAATGTCTTTTTAATTAACGTTCCTAGACTAAAAAATTTGACCATATACGTTAATTAAAAAACAAGTAATATTCATATAACCACTAAATATAAATGATCGTCGACTCTGCGTTACAATACATTAGTACTTATGTATATATAACTCATTCAACATTTACAAACATCATCATTTTAGCTCAAACACTCTCTTATACCACAAAAATGGATATTCCAAAACACTACCAATCACTTTTCATATTGATTGTCTTTGTAACTACAGATCTATCACATGCCGACATAGACGTAAAAATCATCAACGATCTTAGTAGTACAGTGAAGTTTCACTGTAAATCAAAGGATATTGATCTTGGTGACCAGAGTTTGCAACCCGGTGGATCGTGGTCATTTAGTTTTTATCGTAATCTCTATTTAAGGTCATTGTTTTACTGTTCTTTTGATTTGCCAAATGGAAGGCGTTGGTTCGACATATATGAAGAGCCCCGAGATTATGGTGGTTTCTGGTGGAAGAAATATTTGTGGAAGATAAGACCAAATGGACCTTGTAGGTATACCATTATAGGGTTTGGTAAGGTGGAGTTTGATGGTTGTTTTGATTGGAAAACAAATTAGTTCTAAAAAGACATAGCCAAGATGGAAGTAATGCATATTTCTTTTCTATGGCTCACAAGCCTTGAATATAATATAAAATAAAACATACCAATATTTTTGTTACCTTAATTTTTAAATTCATAATTGTTGATATGTTTTAAATCAGGTGAACACAAAAAATAGCCAGGTTCTAACTAGTGTATGATGCTTTTTAATAAAAAGTTTTTATATAGACTGCTACTTTCAGTTCTGTCACCACTATTAAACCTAAACCCGTAATTTAGTAGTAATGGAATTTTAAGTCAAGATAATCCTATATGTTGTATTTGTGCAGCTTATTGTATTCATGAATTACCTTCAACCTCATTAACAAAACCTCTTATTTTCCATAGATATATAATCAATTGGTAAACCAAATTAAATATATTTTTTGTTTACTTTTGTTCATTCATCTGTTCCGTTTACTTTTTTTTTCTGTTATAACAATAGTTATATCATTTAAGTATTCCATTATTCTACAAAAATAATACATTCACCTGAGATATATTAGAATTAAACTGATGTAAAGAGATAATACCAACAATAACAGTAAATAGCATGGTTATATAATATATTCGTACATATACATCACATACACAAAGTTTCCCTTCCATGAGGGCACTACTCATGAAGATCACCACCTTCTGAGTGTCAGAAGGAATTGCTGTTTCACGTAATTACTTAATTAGTACAAACTTATTATTTAAATTTTGCTTCCATCATTTAATCACTAGACAATGACATTTTGCTGCCCCAATGTTACTGCTCATGAACTTGTATCAATGCAACTATGTTCTAACTGATCCTAAGGTTTAAAATGCACAGTCTATGAAAGATTATAGACATACTGCTTATTGCAATCTCCTTTATAAAGTCATTCCTAAGATTCTAGCTAAGTGATTGAAAGCAGTTCCACCATGAGCTATTGAACCGAATCAATGTGCTTTCACAAAGTGATGCTTACTGTTGGAGAATGTACTGCTAGTATCTGAGTTAGGAAGTGGGTCTCACAGAGACGAAATATCGTCTAGGAGTACTATCAAGTTTGATATCTCCAAAGCATTTGACACAGTTAAGTGGTCTTTTTTTTTGTTGCAGTTCTGCATGCTATGGACTTGCCTAATAAGTAAGTTTATTTATTGGGTGAGGTTGTGTTTTTCTACTGCTTCTTATTCGTTTTCATTTAATGGCAGTTTATAGGGTTTCTTCACAAGTGCTAGAGAAATTAGAAAGGGATGCTCCCTCTCGCCTCATCTATACGTAATTCTCAACAATGTTCTGTCCAAGCTTATTAATCAAGAAGCTCAGCCTAGTGAATTTAGCTATCATCCGCTTTGTAAAGTAGTAGAGCTCACTCATGTCAGTTCTGTGGACGACATTCTTGTGTTCTTTGACGGTTCCCCTAGGTTCCTACATGGTGTGATGAAGGTAATGGAATATTTTGCTTGGATATCTGGCTTCCATATCAATGCTTCAAAGTCCACTTTGTTCGTGGCTGGTAGAGATATCACCATTGACTGATGTTGCTGCAGGACTAGGGGTTAGTTCGAGTACCTTACCTATAAGGTACTTAGGTCTCCCTCTTACAACTAAGTCTCTAACCAAAACAGATTATGTGCCTCTAATTGATAAAATCGGCAAGAGAATGCTCTCTTGGTCACAAAAGTCCTTATGCATTGCGGGAGATTGCAATTGATAAAGTCAGTCATTTCTAGCATAGTGAAGTTCTGGAGTTTTTCTTTCATACTTCCTGTTAGCTGTCTTAAGGAAACCTAAAATCTCTGGAGTGCATTCTTTCACTTAAGGGTTCACTTTGGGTTAATTTGATCCAACATTGTTTATGGCGGAATGAATCTTTTTGGGATGTAAAAGAGGATAACAAAGGGTCTTGGACATGGAGACAGCTTTTGAAGCTAAGATGTTTAGCATTCCAATTTATACGGTATGATATCAAGAATGGAGAAACAACTTTCTTCTGGACATATAATTTGTCAGGTATGGGGAAATTAATTATGTAGCTAGTTCTATTGACACTCGCTATCTTGGAGTTAGGAGAAACACAAAAGTTTGCGAAGGTACGAATGATGAGGGATGGTGTATTGTTAGCCATTTTCATCACAATTTTCATGAACTACATCCAAATATGATCTTTAAAAATTTAATCTTAAATCTTACTCTAAATCGAAATTTCAAACCTTACATCACATAAAAACCCTAAAATTTAAATCTAAACTCACATTCTAATTTTATAAACCTTAACTAAAAATTGATATATAATTTTTAAAATATAGATAATTTTTAATGCTTCTATTTTCAAACTTTAAACCTAACAATCAAATTTAATTTAAATTAAATAGAAAGATTAACACTAATTATACTCTAAAATACTTCTAATAAAATCGTATGACAGAAATATTTTTTATAATTGTAGATGCTATCTTTGGGATTTGCAGGTCGAAAATATAATTTTTTTTTGTAAAATAGACACTGATTTTTGTATTTTCCTCATAAAAGTTCTGTAAATTAATATCAAATAAAAATGAAAATTACCCAAAAATGAAAACTAGTCCTCTTTCTGTATTGATACTACTTTATCACTTTGCTCCCCCCCCCCTCCCCCACTAATATAGTTAGCCTTTCTTTAAAAGATGATGCAAACAATCTCATCACGAAGGTGCCGATGTCAGAGAATTCAAAATGACATTGCAAGATGTCTCAAGATGTTTTATAAGGAGGATTCATTGCTTTGGCATCTTCGGTTCGGACATCTCAACTTCAGAGGCTTAGAGCTACTTTCCAAGAAATAAATGGTGAGAGGATTACCATGCATCAACCATCCAAATTAAGTATGTGAAGAGTGTTTACTTAGAAGGCAATTCAAAATGAGCTTTCCAAAGGAGTCAGAGACAAAAGCAAGAAAGCCACTAGAACTTATACATACAGATGCCTGTGGGCCGATCAAACCAAGTTCACTTTCCAAGAGTAACTATTTCCTTCTCTTTATTGATGATTTCTCAGCAAAGATATAGGTTTACTTTTCAAATAAAAATATGAAAATTTCAAAACATTTAAAACCCATGTTGAGAAGGAAAGTGACTTTGTGATCAAAACCATAAAATCTGATCGGGTAACCCCTCAATAAAATGGAGAAGCAGAAGGAAGAATATGACGATACTTGAGATGACAAGAGGAATGCTCAAAATTAAGAAGCTAGAAAAGGAGTTGTGGGCAGAAACGGTTGCATGTGCGGTTATATAACAAACTAATCTCTAACGAAGAGCGTTTTGGGAAAGACACCACAAGAATCTTGGAGAGGAAGAAAGCATGGTGTCTCACACCTAAGAGTCTTTGGAAGCCTTGCTCAGGCTCATGGTCCAGATGAGAAACAGAGCAAACTAGATGATTAAAGTGAGAAGTACAGCTTCATTGACTATGAAACTAACTACAAAATCTACAAACTCTACAATCTTGAAACAAAGAACACAATCATTACTCGAAATGTCATCTTTGATGAAGAAGAAGAATAGGATTGGAGATAAAATGATGAAGACTACAACTTCTTTCCATCTTTTGAAGAAGATAATATTAATACTTTTTGGATAGCATTTCCAGAATATTAATACTTTTTCCAATAACTTTAGCTTCAAAATGTGTATCACAAAGCTTACTGTGCGGCCTCTACTGAAATATAAGCAAAGGGTAGCGCAAGGGGTAGCTAGAGAGGAAGATGACAATGATATTGAATGGGACAAAGGAGAGGCTCCTGATGCAGGTCTGTTTTGAGTTTACTTTTACTTTTGTTTCAGTTCACCTAACTAGTTGATCATCATATGAAACAACAACATACTACTTAGTTACAAGAAATCTTGTTTAGCTGTTTTTTTTTCAAGTAGAAACCTGGAATGGAGCGTTTGCATTTTGCTCTAAATACAGAAAAAGGACCATAGATGATGCTAGTTATTATGCATTTCTTCAATACGAAGACACTACTTATTATGACATGTTTTTAGTTTAACAATATTAGTGGGTGGGGGGGGGGGGGGGGGGGCAAAGTGATAAACTAGTATCCTGAATATGCAAAGTGACATGTTCTTAGTATGCTTGTAGGGATCCAAGAATTTGGTCCATCGTCATAGTTTCCAAGTCTTTTGTCTGTTCAGTCACGGTATCAATGTGCTCAAATTTTGAATCCAACGATCTAAGAACTTACTCTATGAGTCTCACCCTATCTAAATTCTCACCATTTCTTTTTAAGTTATTAGTAACCATCAAAATCTTGAGAAGTAATCTGAGATGAATTCTCCTTCCTTCGTTTGTAAAGCTTCAAACTCTCCTCTTAGAGTTTGAAAATGTACCTTCTTCACTTGCTCCACTCCCTTGTAAGAGGTCTGAAGCTTCTCCCATGCTTCTTTGGACGTCTTTTCTCCAGAAACCTTCTCAAATGTATCCTCATCTAATCCTTGATATATTAGACATATAGCCTTCTTGTCTCTCTACCTTGAATCTCTCAAATAGTCTTTTTGAGTTTGAGATAAACCACCATCATTCTTTGGTTCAAAGACACCTTTCTTTACTATCTCCCACACACCATGTGCACCTAAGATAGCCATCATCCTTAGACTCCAATTGTCATAGTTGCTCTTTGTGTGCAATGGAACTTGGAATGGAAGACCAATATATGCCATGATTTTAGGTCTGATACCATTTTGTTGGAATGAAAAACCTCTTTAGTAGAGATGGAGAAAGTGTTTAAATGTCTTGAAGAGAAGAGTTCTATGAAGAGGAAAGATTTTTTGAGAGAAGAGATTTTTGTTTGTAATGAAGAGGAATATATTTTATTAGTAGAAATGATTTCTTATGTCTTGATGATTACAAGTGAACCAAGCATCCTGATTTATACTAGTAGTAGTATAAGAGCTAGCTAATTCTAGAATACTATCTAATCTTTATCCAAAATTCTTCTACCTAATTCTCATTATTATCCACATTGATCTAGATATTTCTACATCGTGGATCAAACTTGGGCTAACATAATTATTGGATTATTTCCCCCATTAAGATAATCCTAATCAAGCTTATTTCTCAACACTCCCTCTTAAACTTGATTTGGTTACTCCAAGCAAATTCATCATCTTGATGAAGTCTTCTCGCTTCAGTGGCCTGGTGAAAATATGATCTACTTAATAATTTTCCTTCACATACTCCAAATCTATATTTATCTTAGTGATACATTCACTAATGTAATGCTAAAGAGTATTGATACGCTTTCTCCTATCATGTAAGACTGAATTCTTTGTCAATGCTATTGCCGACTTGTTGTCCACAAAAATATTAGTTGGTTCCTCTTTTGATAGATTCAACTCCTTTAGCAAGTTTTATAGTCAAATATCATAGCAAGAACATGAAGTAGACCCACACATTAAGCTTTTTGGCTCTCATTCTGAACATAGTATTATTGGAAAAAAACTATTGATATTTTGGAAACGCTATCCAAAAGATGCTACTATGGTGAATGTAAACAAAACGCGTACCTTGGAATCATCATCTGAGCCACCACCATCATCATCATCATCATCATCATCATCATCATATCATCATCATCATCATCATCATCATCATCATCTTCTTGCTTTCTCATCTTCATTCCTTTTTTATCCATCCATGGAGGCAAGACTTGCATACTATAATCTCTATCCTCAACCTAACCATGTAATAAGAATCATGAAATCAATGAAAAGTTTTTTTTTACTCCTCGTTAATTAATTAATGACGAGATAAATAGGAGAATAAAAATAACTAATGCTCTAATCAATTTCAAACTTGCTCTTGCGTGTAAAGCAAACGTGATAACCACTATACAACAAACAACACTTTTTATGGCCATTTTTTGGTATCGAGCCAATTTGTCGCTTTCTTTTATTTCGGCTACATTCTTTTATGTTTCAGTTTCCACCGGTCCACTGAGCCTAAAAATGTCACAATGAGTATCTCTTTTTGTCTGAAAATAGTATTTATTTTCATGTCCTACAATCCTAGTTTTCCCTCGAAAGAGAAAATAATACTTCTGTCTTTAGCGTAGTGAACATCTTTAGAAACAGCCTCTAACCATTCTTAAGTTCTACCGATTAGGTATTTCAATTAATGTTGATATTGATCCTGATTTCCTTTTGTTCTTTCAGACAATAAATATTAAGATTTCAATTGAAGCTTTTATGGGTCTTCTCTTTTTACCACCTCTATCTTTTATCATGGTTTATTTATTTTTATTTATCGTTTTACCATTGAGTACATCTCTAATTATAATTGTCTAAATTTATTGGACCTTTAATTTTAAGATAAACATTTGGTAGACAAAAAAGTTTTCATATATATGTACATTAAAAAAAAAGAAAAATTAATGTGAAACTTTTAGAAAAATCTTCCAATGTTATAAATTAATTCTGTAGTTATTACCAATTTTTTAAACAATCAACTATATACCTACGAAGGCAGATTTTTTTTTAAAATTCAAATCATAAAAAAGCCAAAACAAAAAGAAAATAATTTTTATTTTTAAAAATATATAGAAGTATTTGTCTCCGTAAACTTTATGATGAAACGTTGTACATTTTTCATAATGCTTTACCTTGAATTAACATGTAAGCATAAGTAACTCGTCATAAAGTTTACAAGTAATTAACATGAGCATACTTGTAATAAATAACTTTTAAAGTTAACTACAAATTTATTTGGATTTTGCTAATTTATATTTATATTTTATTTTTTACTTATGAAATAAAATAAAATTCGTCAATATTAATATTTAAAATAATATTATAAAATCAAAAATATTTGTAAAATTAAAAATAAACTAAAGGCTGAGGTCTTTGAAGAGCTTCGAGCTGATGACAATGGTTTCTCTCTATAAATCTGCCTCCTCCTCTAGGGTACTAGATGGTGGATCCGGAATCTCGATGTTGCGCCGCCTAAGGTGCAACATCCACTGCAAATCCGGATTTCTGATGGAAAATATGTCAAGGAGGTCTTTGAAAAATTCCAAGCAAGCTTTTGTTTCATCCAAATCCGTAGGCATTTCAGAGGACTTCTCAACTTAAATGTGAAACTAAATTGGCCAATATTAAAAAATTGAAGATTTAAATTGTTCAAATTCAAGTTCAGAATTGTTTTTGCTTTTTTAAGGGGAAGGTTATTTTGGTAATTTTTTTCTTATTTTATTTTGTAAAAGTTGACTACAATATGCTGTTTTCATGTCCCAGAAAATAATACGCACAACAAACGGGACGATGTTTGCTAACAACAAAAAATGGCACACACTCACTTAGAATCCTTCTGATCGACAAAACAAAACCTGAAAAACTCCTAACTCTAAATTTTTCGAAAGTAAGCAAAGATCTCATCCAGGTAAAAAAGTAAATAGGAGGGATATCTATCATTTCAATCAACAGTCCGAAATCCCTCAATTCTCTTAAGAGAGCGATGATGATGGATCTCACTAAGGCATTCAAAAATATGGACTCCAATGAATCAGTACTTGTTGTGATTTTCACCGTACCAGGTTAATCTTTCTGCTCCAGCGGAGTCGGTTCCAAAGGAGACGTCAAGGATCGGGAAACCGAATCCTCTTTCTGAATTTTTCTAATTATGAGGATTAGCCTCAAGATACCTCTATAATGAGTTAATCTAAAATGTTACTTTTTAATTAACGTTCCTAGACTAATAGATTTGACCATACACGTTAATTAAAAAACAAGTAATATTCGCATAACATTTACTACACTAAATATAAATGATCGTCGACTCTGCGTTACAATACATTAGTACTTATGTATATATAACTCATTCAACATTTACAAACATCATCATTTTAGCTCAAACACTCTCTTATACCACAAAAATGGATATTCCAAAACACTACCTATCACTTTTCATATTGATTGTCTTTATAACTACAGATCTATCACAAGCCGACATAAATGTAAAAATCATCAATGATCTTAGTAGTACAGTGAAGTTTCACTGTAAATCAAAGGATATTGATCTTGGTGACCAGAGTTTGCAACCCGGTGGATCGTGGTCATTTAGTTTTTATCGTAATCTCTATTTAAGGTCATTGTTTTACTGTTCTTTTGATTTGCCAAATGGAAGGCGTTGGTTCGACATATATGAAGAGCCCCGAGATTATGGTGGTTTCTGGTGGAAGAAATATTTGTGGAAGATAAGACCAAATGGACCTTGTAGGTATACCATTTTAGGGTTTGGTAAGGTGCAGTTTGATGGTTGTTTTGATTGGAAAATAAATTAGTTCTAAAAAGACATAGCCAAGATGAAAGTAATGCATATGTCTTTTCTATGGCTCACAAGCCTTTAATATAATATAAAATAAAACATACCAATATTTTTGTTACCTTAATTTTTAAATTCATAATTGTTGATATGTTTTAAATCACTCGGTACAAAAAATAGCCGATCTAACTAGTCATGAATTAACATGTACGCATAAGTAACTCGTCATAAAGTTTACAAGTAATTAACATGAGTATAATTGTAATAAATAACTTTTAAAGTTAACTACAAATTTAGTTGGATTTTCCTAATTTATATTTATATTTTATTTTTTACTTATGAAATAAAATAAAATTCGTCAATATTAATATTTAAAATAATATTATAAAATCAAAAATATTTGTAAAAATAAAAAATAAACTAAAGGCTGAGGTCTTTGAAGAGCTTCGAGCTGATGACAATGGTTTCTCTCTATAAATCTGCCTCCTCCTCTAGGGTACTAGATGGTGGATCCAGAATCTCGATGTTGCACCGCCTAAGGTGCAAAATCCACTGCAAATCCGGATTTCTGATGGAAAATATGTCAAGGATGTCTTTGAAAAATTCCAAGCAAGCTTTTGTTTCATCCAAATCCGTAGGCATTTCAGAGGACTTCTCAACTTAAATGTGAAACTAAATTGGCCAATATTAAAAAATTGAAGATTTAAATTGTTCAAATTTAAGTTCAGAATTTTTTTTTGCTTTTTTAAGGTGAAGGTTATTTTGGTAATTTTTTTCTTATTTTATTTTGTAAAAGTTGACTACAATATGCTGTTTTCATGTCCCAGAAAATAATACGCACAACAAACGGGACGATGTTTGCTAACAACAAAAAATGGCACACACTCACTTAGAATCCTTCTGATCGACAAAACAAAACCTGAAAAACTCCTAACTCTTAATTTTTCGAAAGTAAGCAAAGATCTCATCCAGGTAAAAAAGTAAACAGGAGGGATATCTAGCATTTCAATCAACCGTCCGAAATCCCTCAATTCTCTTACGGTAGCGATGATGATGGATCTCGCTAAGGCATTCAAAAAGATGGACACCAATGAATCGGTACTTGTTGTGATTTTCACCATACCAGGTTAATCTTTCTGCTCTATCGGAGTCGGTTCCAAAGGAGACGTCAAGGATCGGAAACCGAATCCTCTTTCTGAATTTTTCTAATTATGAGGATTAGCCTCAAGATACCTCTATAATGAGTTAATCTAAAATGTTACTTTTTAATTAACGTTCCTAGACTAATAGATTTGACCATACACGTTAATTAAAAAACAAGTAATATTCGCATAACATTTACTACACTAAATATAAATGATCGTCGACTCTGCGTTACAATACATTAGTACTTATGTATATATAACTCATTCAACATTTACAAACATCATCATTTTAGCTCAAACACTCTCTTATACCACAAAAATGGATATTCCAAAACACTACCTATCACTTTTCATATTGATTGTCTTTATAACTACAGATCTATCACAAGCCGACATAAATGTAAAAATCATCAATGATCTTAGTAGTACAGTGAAGTTTCACTGTAAATCAAAGGATATTGATCTTGGTGACCAGAGTTTGCAACCCGGTGGATCGTGGTCATTTAGTTTTTATCGTAATCTCTATTTAAGGTCATTGTTTTACTGTTCTTTTGATTTGCCAAATGGAAGGCGTTGGTTCGACATATATGAAGAGCCCCGAGATTATGGTGGTTTCTGGTGGAAGAAATATTTGTGGAAGATAAGACCAAATGGACCTTGTAGGTATACCATTTTAGGGTTTGGTAAGGTGCAGTTTGATGGTTGTTTTGATTGGAAAATAAATTAGTTCTAAAAAGACATAGCCAAGATGAAAGTAATGCATATGTCTTTTCTATGGCTCACAAGCCTTTAATATAATATAAAATAAAACATACCAATATTTTTGTTACCTTAATTTTTAAATTCATAATTGTTGATATGTTTTAAATCACTCGGTACAAAAAATAGCCGATCTAACTAGTCATGAATTAACATGTACGCATAAGTAACTCGTCATAAAGTTTACAAGTAATTAACATGAGTATAATTGTAATAAATAACTTTTAAAGTTAACTACAAATTTATTTGGATTTTGCTAATTTATATTTATATTTATATTTGGATCCGGAATCTCGATGTTGCGCCGCCTAAGGTGCAACATCCACTGCAAATCCGGATTTCCAATGGAAAGTATGTCAAGGAGGTCTTTGAAAAATTCCAAGCAAGCTTTTGTTTCATCCAAATCAGTCAGCATTTCAGAGAACTTCTCAACTTAAATGCGAGACTAAATTGGCCAATATTAAAAATTTGAAGATTTAAATTGTTCAAATTCAAGTTCAGAATTGTTTTTGCATTTTTAAGGAGAAGGTTATTTTGGTAATTTTTTCTTATTTTATTTGGTAAAAGTTGACTACAAGATGTTGTTTTCATGTCTCAAAAACAATACGCACAACAAACGGGACAATGTTTGCTAACAACAAAAAAATGGCACACACTCACCCAGAATCCTTCTGATCGACAAAACAAAACCTGAAAAACTCCTAACTCTTAATTTTTCGAAAGTAAGCAAAGATCTCATCCAGGTAAAAAAGTAAACAGGAGGGATATCTAGCATTTCAATCAACCGTCCGAAATCCCTCAATTCTCTTACGGTAGCGATGATGATGGATCTCGCTAAGGCATTCAAAAAGATGGACACCAATGAATCGGTACTTGTTGTGATTTTCACCATACCAGGTTAATCTTTCTGCTCTATCGGAGTCGGTTCCAAAGGAGACGTCAAGGATCGGAAACCGAATCCTCTTTCTGAATTTTTCTAATTATGAGGATTAGCCTCAAGATACCTCTATAATGAGTTAATCTAAAATGTTACTTTTTAATTAACGTTCCTAGACTAATAGATTTGACCATACACGTTAATTAAAAAACAAGTAATATTCGCATAACATTTACTACACTAAATATAAATGATCGTCGACTCTGCGTTACAATACATTAGTACTTATGTATATATAACTCATTCAACATTTACAAACATCATCATTTTAGCTCAAACACTCTCTTATACCACAAAAATGGATATTCCAAAACACTACCTATCACTTTTCATATTGATTGTCTTTATAACTACAGATCTATCACAAGCCGACATAAATGTAAAAATCATCAATGATCTTAGTAGTACAGTGAAGTTTCACTGTAAATCAAAGGATATTGATCTTGGTGACCAGAGTTTGCAACCCGGTGGATCGTGGTCATTTAGTTTTTATCGTAATCTCTATTTAAGGTCATTGTTTTACTGTTCTTTTGATTTGCCAAATGGAAGGCGTTGGTTCGACATATATGAAGAGCCCCGAGATTATGGTGGTTTCTGGTGGAAGAAATATTTGTGGAAGATAAGACCAAATGGACCTTGTAGGTATACCATTTTAGGGTTTGGTAAGGTGCAGTTTGATGGTTGTTTTGATTGGAAAATAAATTAGTTCTAAAAAGACATAGCCAAGATGAAAGTAATGCATATGTCTTTTCTATGGCTCACAAGCCTTTAATATAATATAAAATAAAACATACCAATATTTTTGTTACCTTAATTTTTAAATTCATAATTGTTGATATGTTTTAAATCACTCGGTACAAAAAATAGCCGATCTAACTAGTCATGAATTAACATGTACGCATAAGTAACTCGTCATAAAGTTTACAAGTAATTAACATGAGTATAATTGTAATAAATAACTTTTAAAGTTAACTACAAATTTATTTGGATTTTGCTAATTTATATTTATATTTATATTTGGATCCGGAATCTCGATGTTGCGCCGCCTAAGGTGCAACATCCACTGCAAATCCGGATTTCCAATGGAAAGTATGTCAAGGAGGTCTTTGAAAAATTCCAAGCAAGCTTTTGTTTCATCCAAATCAGTCAGCATTTCAGAGAACTTCTCAACTTAAATGCGAGACTAAATTGGCCAATATTAAAAATTTGAAGATTTAAATTGTTCAAATTCAAGTTCAGAATTGTTTTTGCATTTTTAAGGAGAAGGTTATTTTGGTAATTTTTTCTTATTTTATTTGGTAAAAGTTGACTACAAGATGTTGTTTTCATGTCTCAAAAACAATACGCACAACAAACGGGACAATGTTTGCTAACAACAAAAAAATGGCACACACTCACCCAGAATCCTTCTGATCGACAAAACAAAACCTGAAAAACTCCTAACTCTTAATTTTTCGAAAGTAAGCAAAGATCTCATCCAGGTAAAAAAGTAAACAGGAGGGATATCTAGCATTTCAATCAACCGTCCGAAATCCCTCAATTCTCTTACGGTAGCGATGATGATGGATCTCGCTAAGGCATTCAAAAAGATGGACACCAATGAATCGGTACTTGTTGTGATTTTCACCATACCAGGTTAATCTTTCTGCTCTATCGGAGTCGGTTCCAAAGGAGACGTCAAGGATCGGAAACCGAATCCTCTTTCTGAATTTTTCTAATTATGAGGATTAGCCTCAAGATACCTCTATAATGAGTTAATCTAAAATGTTACTTTTTAATTAACGTTCCTAGACTAATAGATTTGACCATACACGTTAATTAAAAAACAAGTAATATTCGCATAACATTTACTACACTAAATATAAATGATCGTCGACTCTGCGTTACAATACATTAGTACTTATGTATATATAACTCATTCAACATTTACAAACATCATCATTTTAGCTCAAACACTCTCTTATACCACAAAAATGGATATTCCAAAACACTACCTATCACTTTTCATATTGATTGTCTTTATAACTACAGATCTATCACAAGCCGACATAAATGTAAAAATCATCAATGATCTTAGTAGTACAGTGAAGTTTCACTGTAAATCAAAGGATATTGATCTTGGTGACCAGAGTTTGCAACCCGGTGGATCGTGGTCATTTAGTTTTTATCGTAATCTCTATTTAAGGTCATTGTTTTACTGTTCTTTTGATTTGCCAAATGGAAGGCGTTGGTTCGACATATATGAAGAGCCCCGAGATTATGGTGGTTTCTGGTGGAAGAAATATTTGTGGAAGATAAGACCAAATGGACCTTGTAGGTATACCATTTTAGGGTTTGGTAAGGTGCAGTTTGATGGTTGTTTTGATTGGAAAATAAATTAGTTCTAAAAAGACATAGCCAAGATGAAAGTAATGCATATGTCTTTTCTATGGCTCACAAGCCTTTAATATAATATAAAATAAAACATACCAATATTTTTGTTACCTTAATTTTTAAATTCATAATTGTTGATATGTTTTAAATCACTCGGTACAAAAAATAGCCGATCTAACTAGTCATGAATTAACATGTACGCATAAGTAACTCGTCATAAAGTTTACAAGTAATTAACATGAGTATAATTGTAATAAATAACTTTTAAAGTTAACTACAAATTTATTTGGATTTTGCTAATTTATATTTATATTTATATTTGGATCCGGAATCTCGATGTTGCGCCGCCTAAGGTGCAACATCCACTGCAAATCCGGATTTCCAATGGAAAGTATGTCAAGGAGGTCTTTGAAAAATTCCAAGCAAGCTTTTGTTTCATCCAAATCAGTCAGCATTTCAGAGAACTTCTCAACTTAAATGCGAGACTAAATTGGCCAATATTAAAAATTTGAAGATTTAAATTGTTCAAATTCAAGTTCAGAATTGTTTTTGCATTTTTAAGGAGAAGGTTATTTTGGTAATTTTTCTTATTTTATTTGGTAAAAGTTGACTACAAGATGTTGTTTTCATGTCTCAAAAACAATACGCACAACAAACGGGACAATGTTTGCTAACAACAAAAAAATGGCACACACTCACCCAGAATCCTTCTGATCGACAAAACAAAACCTGAAAAACTCCTAACTCTTAATTTTTCGAAAGTAAGCAAAGATCTCATCCAGGTAAAAAAGTAAACAGGAGGGATATCTAGCATTTCAATCAACCGTCCGAAATCCCTCAATTCTCTTACGGTAGCGATGATGATGGATCTCGCTAAGGCATTCAAAAAGATGGACACCAATGAATCGGTACTTGTTGTGATTTTCACCATACCAGGTTAATCTTTCTGCTCTATCGGAGTCGGTTCCAAAGGAGACGTCAAGGATCGGAAACCGAATCCTCTTTCTGAATTTTTCTAATTATGAGGATTAGCCTCAAGATACCTCTATAATGAGTTAATCTAAAATGTTACTTTTTAATTAACGTTCCTAGACTAATAGATTTGACCATACACGTTAATTAAAAAACAAGTAATATTCGCATAACATTTACTACACTAAATATAAATGATCGTCGACTCTGCGTTACAATACATTAATTCTTATGTATATATAACACATTCAACATTTACAAACATCATCATTTTAGCTCAAACACTCTCTTATACCACAAAAATGGATATTCCAAAACACTACCTATCACTTTTCATATTGATTGTCTTTATAACTACAGATCTATCACAAGCCGACATAAATGTAAAAATCATCAATGATCTTAGTAGTACAGTGAAGTTTCACTGTAAATCAAAGGATATTGATCTTGGTGACCAGAGTTTGCAACCCAGTGGATCGTGGTCATTTAGTTTTTATCGTAATCTCTATTTAAGGTCATTGTTTTACTGTTCTTTTGATTTGCCAAATGGAAGGCGTTGGTTCGACATATATGAAGAGCCCCGAGATTATGGTGGTTTCTGGTGGAAGAAATATTTGTGGAAGATAAGACCAAATGGACCTTGTAGGTATACCATTTTAGGGTTTGGTAAGGTGCAGTTTGATGGTTGTTTTGATTGGAAAATAAATTAGTTCTAAAAAGACATAGCCAAGATGAAAGTAATGCATATGTCTTTTCTATGGCTCACAAGCCTTTAATATAATATAAAATAAAACATACCAATATTTTTGTTACCTTAATTTTTAAATTCATAATTGTTGATATGTTTTAAATCACTCGGTACAAAAAATAGCCGATCTAACTAGT